>JAPYXV010003174.1:0-12497 GCA_028533065.1 Trachops cirrhosus
GGAGGAATGGGTGGGTGGGCTGGAAAGGGAATAAAGGATAGAAACTGTACTGAATAAACTAAAATAAAAATTAAAAAAAAAAAAAAAAAAGAAACAGAAGAGAGAAAAAAAGAAATGAAAAGTGATCATAAGAGAAGTTAAGGAGCTGCTGTGAACATAAGGTATAAGAAAAGAATATTGGACAAATGGTTTGATACAATGAATGAGCAAAAATTTTGTAAAAAGGACACAAAAAGCAATAACCATAAAAGAAAAAAACTGTAAGTGGAACTTCATCAAAATTAAAAACTCTGTTCTTCAAAAGACATTATTAAGAAAATTAAGAACCAAGCAACAGTAAGGGAGAAAATATTTGCAGGGCATATATATGACAAGGGATTCATATACAGAATATATTAAAAAATCTTACAATTCAATAATTAGAAGTAAACAATTTTTAAAAAGGGAAAATGTTGTAACAGATTTTATACAAGATACATAAATGATGAGTAAGTACTTGAAAAGATACTCAACATTATTAGTCATTACTAAAATGCAAAAAAAAAAATCCTATAGGACAAACTAGCATGGCTAAAACAACAGACATATAAAATGCTAAGTAATGCTGAGAATGTGGAACAACTAGAACTCATACATAGCTGGAGGCAGTGAAAATGGTGCTAGCACTTTAGAAAGCAATTGGGCAGTTTCTTATAAAGTTAAATATTAATTGATTGTATCACCTAAAAGAAATTAAAACATATGTCCAACAAGATTTATGCATGAGGTTCATAGGAGCTTTTCTCAAAACAGCTAAAATCTGAAAATAATACATCAGTAGAAGAATGAATAAACAAATTTTTGTATTTTCATAAAATGAAATACTACCCCCCTTGAAAAATGAACTACTGATAGAAGGAAGAAACCCAAAAATGTTATATTAAGCAATGGGAAACAGACACTATAGAGTTATGAAGATATATGGAGTTCTGGAACAAAGTTATATGAGCTACTAAAAAATTTTAAATTACCTAAGTGGTAATCATTATATTTCTAGTGGACAGAGATGCTCTAGAACAAGAAAACTGATGAGCTCAGTGGCTATAAGAAATTGCATGAAAGGCAAACTGGAGTGTTCATGGGGGCTTGACTGCATTTGTGAGCTTTCTGGGGTGATCAAACTGTTCTGCCTCTTAACTGAGATTGTAGCTCTTTAGTTGTATATATTTGTCTAAAATCATGAAACTGTATATATAAAATGTGTGTGTTTCATTTTATATAATTTTATTTCAGTAAAATTGATATAAATAAACAAGATAATTTTAGATAGTGACTAGTACTATGAAGGAATTAAAGGAGAGTCATGGGATAGAGAGAGTGAGTGGTAGTGAAAAAATGCACTTTAGATGACATGATCTGGGAAAGCTTCCAACTCAGACCTAACAACAATCAGCCAACCAAGTGAGGATCTATGAAATGAGGGTTTCAGATAAACTGAAGGCTGGCAGTGTGGTTAAAATTGAGTGATAGAGAAAGAGTGGTAGAAGATGAAGTCACAGGTAAGTCATGAGAATCTTTATAGCACACTCTAAGTGTTGGGGGGGTAGCTACTGGAGGGGATTAAACAGATAAATAACATAATCCAATTTACTACTTTAAAACACTATGATTCTTCCATGGAAAAAATTTAAATGCTAGGTGAATGAATGTTAGTGGGTCAAGAGAGAAGTAGCAAGTGGAGTTACGAAGGTACTGAAACTGCGGCTTGGTCTGGGGTAGCAGCAGTGGAGCTAATGAATTAAACAAGTTAGGGTATATATTAGAGGTTCTTCTGATGAGTAGAGTGGGGAATAAAAGAAAGAAATAAGTCAGATCTGACCACCAAATTTAGTTCTTGATCTGGGAGTGTAATGGTGCCTTTTGGGGAAATAATGAAGATTTGGGGAGGAAAGGTTGGAAAGAGTGTAGATTAAATTAGCATCTGGATATATGAGTTGAAATCTCAGAGAAGTCAGGGCTGGGGATATAAATGTAGGTAACAACACCACACAGATGCCATTTAAAACTGTGGAATTCAATGTATCTCCTTCACAAAGGAAAGAGAAGAGGGCTACTGTTATAGGCAGATAATGGGGCCCCAAAGAGTTTCAGCTCCTAATCCACAGACCTATGAATATGTTACCTTACATCACAAAAGGGACTTTGAGGATGCGATTAAGTTAAGCACCATGAAATGGAAAGACTTTCCTTGGTTATCCAGGTAGATTCAATGTAAGACAGCCAGGGGGCCTTCAAGGTGGGAAACTTTTCTTGACTGATGTCTGAGGGAGATGTGATTATGAAAGTAGGCGCATAGAGAAATTTGACATTTCTGGTTTTAAAGATGGGAAGAGATCAATGGGTTGGAATGCAGGCAACCCCACAGAAGCTGGAATACACAAGACAACGCTTCCCTGTGAAAGCTTTCAGAAAGGAGCATAGTCTGGATGACATCTTGATTTTAGTCCAGGAAGACCTGTGTGAGGCTTCTCAACAATAAGATAATAAATTTATGCTGTCTTAAGCCACTGGGTTTGTGGGAATTTTTTATACCCATAATAAAAATACTAATATAGTGAAGGACTCAGTGCTGGGAACTTTCAATATTTAGAGGTCAAACCAAGGAAAAGTCAGCTAAAAAACCTGAGCACAAGGAACCAATATGAGATTAAAAAATCCAGGAGATGGTGGCATCATAAAAACTAAGAGGCAGAAGAAGTGAATTATTGCATCGAATGTGTCTAAGAAGAAAAGAGAGATGAGGACAGAAAAGTGCCCATTGGATGCGCCAGTATGGAAGTCGTTGGTGATGCTCACTGGTGCAGTTTCAGTTTTAGGGGTGAGGACTGAACTCTGCTTAAGCAAAGAACACTGTGAGAGAAGTGAAAATGGTGTGATAATTACCAAAAACTATTTTAATGTGTTGTCTTGTGAAGATGAGCAGGGAAATGGGTCCAATATTTCTAGCTGGAACCACTGGGTAACTGGTAAACTTGGGATGAAAGAAGGAGCAGTTATGGGGGAAAGGTTACAAGTTCAGGTATGAACATGTTGCATTTGATCTGCCTAAGGGTGGAGATGTGTAGGAGTCACTTGCATCTGCTTGTTTGCAGATTAGAACTCATCATGGGCCCAGAAATAAAGATTTTCAAATCACAAAAATAGAAATTTTAGTTTAAGTTTTCAGTGAGCCTATGAGGTCAGTCAGAGAGACTGAGAGGTAAAGGGGGAGGGAAGTAGCATCATATATAAACACAGTATTAACCTGGATGGAAATTTACAATTTATAAAGTGGATTTATATGATCTGGCTTTAAAAATATATTGATGCTGTTTTAGAAGCACTCTTCAGAGCTTTGAGATATAAAGTAAATGATCAATAAATCACAAAACTGGTGCTGAGGCAAGATAAAGTACTTCAACTATCAATATAACTGCTGGAAGCCTTATTCTGCTAACGGTAGAGCATCAGAAAGTTCTTGACATGCCCTGCTGATAGTTTCATTGCTTGAAAGGCAGGGAGGGTGATAAAGGCAACAATGAGAGGAAATGCTATTGGCATTTAACTCTGATTAACAATGAGAACTGATGACGGCAGTAGAGGTGATGGGAAACTGGGGATAAAATGATTATGTCATCTTTGAGTTTATAACAATGTAAGAAGGGAGATAATGTTGTGCAGTTATTAAGGGTATACCTCTGGGACTCAAACTTAATAGGTTCAACTTCTACCTCTGATTCCAGCTGGATAGCCTTGGGCATGTGTTTAACTCACCCTATGACTTTGTTTTCTCTTCTGTAAATAGGAATAATAAAAGTATTCAATACAAGTGGAAATGGAAAAATATAATAAAGATTATATTTTTTAAAAAAAGTGCTTAATCCATTGGGTTCCTGTGATAATTGAATGAGTTACTACTTGTAAAGCATGCAGGACAGTGCACAGTAAAAATATTCAATAAATGTATGTACCTGAGCTTTCAGGAAAGTTATTTTTGAAGACATTATAGAGAAGGGGCTTTCTCTAATGTACTGAGGATGGGTGAATGAAGTTTCAGGAGATGATCTCCCTTCACTAGCTGACAGAGAACATTTATTTATGATACCATCCAGGTCATCTGGCACTGGGACCAGGGCTGGTGTAGGAACCTGAGTAGTCAAGAAAAGGAAGCACAAGAAGGTGAATTAAAGCCACTTTCTTAGGAAGGACCAAACGTCAAAATAAAGGAACCAAATCCAGTCAACAGGTCTCAGGTGCAAGGTGAGGGCAGAGGCAAGGGACAAAGCAAAAGGATAAAGAAATGAGTGGACTCTGGAGCAGAAGAGGAAGAGACAATAAGGTTGGGAGAAAGCTATAGGTCCCATGATAATTGAACACCTGGGACCTCAGGTTTTCAGAGCGATTTTATGTCAAGTGTCCTGTAGTGTGGCTGAGGATCACGCAGATTTTGATACTCAGTAAAATTAAATTCTTAACATAGGATCACAAAAAATCCCAGGCCAGAGCAGAGGATACTATTGGGAAACAAGCAAAACATTTTGTCTTTTGCTTCACACACATCTGTAACTACACACACATAAACATGGAGTCTGGATTTTCAGCATCCTTTTAAAATCAGAGGATTTTGCCACAATGGGCAGCAGTGCTGCCTGGCACAGTTGGAGGTGAATGAGTAATGGCTGCTCTCTCTGAAGGTGCACCCAGCCTCTCTAGTTCTCCACCTGTACCAGCTGCGCCACTGTGGGTTTTGAATACGTGAGCCATTGTCAGACACCAAATCAGGGAAAAAAGCATGACACCCAAAGCAGCTGGCAAAAAGAAAAAGGTATCCAGAGAGAGAAAAGCAGTTAGCAACTGCGGCCTGTGTGTGTGGACTAAATGGTGCATGAGGGATAAATGGACCGATCTGGTTTAAAGGGCCAAGAACCCTTTGTAGTTGCAAAGGACACTGTTTTATGGGCTCACATTTTAAAGGAATATGGGAAGGAGATTCAAGGAGGAAGAAGAGACATACGACTAAAGAATAAATCGGAAGATGGTTTGGATCTCTAAGAAGGAGGTTGAATATTCAAAGTGAGTTTCAGTTTCTGAAGGCAAAGTAGTGGACCAAATGCTAAATTCAGAGCAAGAAGGAGATGAGGGAGGCCGATTGCTGATAATAATGATAACACAATGCTAACAAATGACAAAAAGCAAACAAGACTAGTCAACTAACTTTTATTTAGCTTTCATCTTCTCCATCTAGGAGGATAATCTCCAAAGTGGTGAAAGGAGATCAAACATGGTTAGGAGGAAATTGAAAACCAAGATAGGCGAGGTGATAGTGTGAAAATATAAAGCTTTTATAATCCTCCAGGCTCAGAAAAATGACATCTCAGGGGAGGGAAAGAACTAGAGATTTTATTACAAAACCACCACAGTCTTTGAGATCACCTAAAAAATGAAAGAAATTGGAAGTGGAAGAAAAGCAATTTTTTTCTTTTTTCTCAATTATTAACATTTTTCTTTATTAAAATAAAGAAAATACACATTTGAAATAGAAAATTTAGAGAACACAGAAAGGTCTTAGAAAGGAGAAATCATCTATAATTTTGCCTCTCAAGTGAAGTGTGATTACTACTTGGGCATTTTTTCCTCCTAAAGATTTAAATGTGATTTTACATAGTTGTGAGAACATTGACAATGCAATTATTCATCAGGCTTTCTTGACTTTAACATTAAATCACAAACATTTTGCAATGCACTGATAACTCTTCAGAAATGTCTTGTTAATAATTATATAATATCACATCCTACAATATATGTGTATATGTATGTATATAACTTATTTAGCCCTGTGATACTTGTTCCCAATTTTTCACTGCTAAAAATAAAGTGTGATGAACATTATTTCATATAAATATTAGCTACTTTTTCAGATTTGCCTTAACATTTATTACCTTATATAATTTGAGGTAAAATACATGAAATGTCTCTATAAATATTATTTAACTGCTTTCTGGAATTTGATCCTCGGTACCTATAAGAGAATGCCTTCACATAGAATCCTCAAATGAATTATCACTATTATTTAGGATTTTGCAGCTTACAGGTAAAAAATAACATCATGTTATTTTTTACTTTCATTCCTTTGAATCTCAGTGAGGAAGAAGAGTTTTGATATGTATATTAGCCACTTGTATTTTTTCTGTTATTTATTATCTCTGTATTCATCATCATGTCTCTATAGGATGCTTTAAATTATTATTATTTACAGTAGAAAAGATTAACAATGTAAAATACTATCCAATCTCCTTTAATGAATTTTTATTTGAATATTTTGTCTGATATCAGTAATTGAATCTCTCTGTTCCTGCTTTTCTGGTATATTCTTGCTCTACCTTCTTACAGTCACCTTTGAAGTGCTCATCTAAGCAGCACAAAGAGTTATTTTCAACCCTTATATTTATAACTATTACCAAATACTTAGTATTATATTTCTTAATTTGTTTTATACATTCTAGTTTGATGGGCTTCCATATACTACTAATTAAAAAATAATTATTTGGGGCATGTCTATTTTTTGTTTTATTTCATAGTAGTTTGGGAAGTTATCATAATTCTACTAGTGATAATATTCCTCATATTTTTCTAAATCTGTATTTCTCTTTTTTCCAAAGACAAAAAGAAATTATGACCTTTGAGTCATTTGTTTGCTAAAGAAATTTATCATTCCTCTGCTATTCTTTTCCTAGTTTTCATTTTTTAATGACAGTTATGGATCTGGCTTACTATTATGTACAGGGTCTGGCAGAAGTAAGGCCTGCTTGAGTGTGGTTGGGACGGTAATAATATTAATGTAACAATTTACAATTTTAACTTGAACATTTCACCTAAAATGTCATATGGTGTGCTTGAGTATGGTGTTGTTACAGAAGTTCATGCTTATGATTTTGGAATAAAAAAGCAGCATTATTTGTGTTGGATCCTGTATTTTTCTACTATATAAGACATCATTTTCAATAATTAATTTTGTATTTTGCATTTGGTTGAATAATCATGCTATCATAGATATTTATAGTTCATAAATTAGGTTGCTTTAAATCTCACAATAAGTCCTATTGTATTACAAGATTACTATTATTAGCTTCTTAAAGTAACTAAAGAATGCCTTTTTTTCCTGAAAGAATATGTGAGTCTTATGTTTAATGGAGCTTTTAGTATCTAAGAAAATTCTGTTGTTTTTACATTTGAATGGCATCTTAGATGGGTATATGAATCATCACTCCCACTACTTAACTTCAACAAAATTCAATACAAGACTTTATCTCGAGTTATCCAGTGAAGTATATCTTCAATTGCAAGGAAAGGCAAATAAGGGATACATTTTCAGAGTTTTTAAACACAGGTTTCTCTTCCAAAATTTTACATTGGTGTTTAAAATTTAGTGTCATGCAATAAATGCTAGTATAATTTGTGTCCCCTTTTTTGGGATAAATTTTTACTCCCCTGACTATATATCTGAAGAATTTAACTATGTAGAAGTGTGAGTCTCTTACTATTCATATTACCTCAAACATGTGGGTCACTCAACCTACAGACTCAGGTCAATTTTTACCTAATGGAAATGATCTTTCTTGAGTCTTTAATTAGACTTACATCTATTTTTTCCTTGCTTTATCATAATAAACAAGCTTTTTGTCTCTATTACCCATTTACCATATCTTATTTTTAGCTTTCTAAAATTTCTGTCCTTTTATCCAGCATACTGAGAGAGTTTCTTTAGTTCATAATCACCAACTAAGCTTTCTCAACTTTATTCCTGCTTTTTTACTGTTTCTAATGTGGATTCCAATTTTTCTACTTTAGGTAGTTCCCTTCTATAACCTACTATTTCATCCTATTTTTTCCTCTCTGTGTGTCCCTGTAATGAATATCATAATCTCCCCAGATAATTTGTCTAAGCCAGTTTTAGTTGTTCTATTTTTCATTTCAGTAATTGCCTGAGGAACATTTATATATTCAATTCAGGTCAATGTGAAGAGAAGTTCACTGGGAGCTTCTGCACAATGCTTTTCTCTCTTAAGAAAGATACTTAGGAAGAGTCATTCCTTTATATCATGTGCACATTGATATGTGTGGATGTGGCACATGGATCCACTGCAGCCATCCTGAGACCACGAGGTAAGCCATCCTGACAACAAAGAACCAACCCAATTAAGTTAGAAGGACACAGAGGCACTGATGACAAGTTGACCTCTCTAATGAGCCTACATAAGAAACTACTCTGCCTCCATGATTCTGGTTACATCACAAAATAATGTATTTATTGTTAAAGTCATCCCACATGAGAATTGTTATTCTCATGCCAAAGACATACTAGTTAATACTGGCCTGTTTCTGTTTTACAGTGGCCACATTATTAGGAGACTAAGGCAAATATTCTCAAACATTTTGCACTTTTTCTTACAGAAAATTATTTCAGAAGTATATTCTTTCTCTGAATCTTCAGTATAATTCTTCTTTACCTTTATGTTGAAAACTTTTTCATCAGCCCTATATCATGTTGTTTAATAATGATAATTATTAAATACTCTGTACAGAATACGGAGTACATATATGACTCCTATTGAGATAGCCTATCGTGTACTGATGAATTTTTGCTTTTAGATCTAGACCTGCCTTGGGTAATGTGTTCAGTATAGGATAATTCATTCAGCCTCTGTTGTGTTGAGGTAGCTAAATGATAGATAGATAGATAGATAGATAGATAGATAGATAGATAGATAGATGATAGATAGATCAACAGATATCATCTGTCCACAAAAGACTTTTTTCTAATCAGCTTATTTAACTATGGTAAACAGTCAGACAGTACTGTAGGTCTTTTTGTACAAAGGAAATGCATAAAAACCTGCACCTACCAATGCATATTACTTAAATGGTCCTCATTTCTCACCCAGCACCAGGATACCAGACTTTTCCTGAGGTTACTGCATAATACAGGATATAATGCAACACTTGCTCTTTTCTCTACTCTTAATCATGTTGTGTTCTGGAAATTGTAACTTCTGAATGAAATTAGAAAAAGGATTGCTGGAAAAAGTAGAGCTAGGTGCATGACACTATTATACAGCGGAAAATCATTTTCCCAGGATGGCAAGGACTTGACCTACTCTAGCTTAATACTATTTTCATTTTAATTTAATGCCAGCAAAGAAAAAATCATAAGAAAGTAGTTTTAGCATATAAACATGGAAAATAAGATATAAAATATGATGAGGAATAAATGAAATTTAAAATCATGTTTTAGAAAGCTGGTTTTAATAAAAATAAATGTGGTTGCCCCAATCAATTGAAGACTAAATTACTTATCTTTTGTCTGTATTATCTGAAAAGCATATTCTGGGCTTCAGTGTTTCATCACAAATTGTTTATTTATAGTCTGCCTATATCCTACCATCATAATTATTCCAAGTTTTTCTTCAATTATTACAATGGTGTGATTTCATAGGCAGGCATTTTTTTAAAAGACTTTCAATAAATCATTCCTTTTGTACGTATTAGTGTTAGGATTCCAGATGAACTATCTTCTACTGAAACTCTCATGCATCAGGGTTTGGTTGGCTGCCAGATTTTCTGGTCAACATAATTCTTAACTGACAAAGCTAGGAGCAGACATAGGGATGCAGCTGTTCGTGCAGTTCCGGTGCAGTGAGTGGACTGGGTCTAAACCGAAATGTGTATTTCATGTTACTGGAAATTCTCCTCACACAGTTGTATATGGTCTTGTTAGAGTTTTATTTTCCCATTGCCATTTTTGTCTTTTAATAGAAATCTGTGTTTTAGCTGAAAGTTGTAAGAGGATATAACAAATACGAACATCTGGCCTCTGCATTAATTATAATTCCTCTATTATAAAAGGAAAAAATAGGTCAGTAAGCTTGAAGCCATTTCTTGTAGATGCCCTATTATCTAATAGCATTGTTAAACAGATTCTAAGGAGTACTTCAAATAGAAGAGTGTTTGGGTTCAGATACTCAAAAACATGAGCATGTGCTGTTCTTGTTTATACCATACCTAAGTAGTCTCACTTCCTCTATGGTGAATCTGACTGCAGATATGATGAAATGCTACTTATCAGTTATCATAAAATGTCTTCCTTGGACCTCTGAGGGTTCTTGGCAGCCACGGCTTAGGAAGGGCTTTACAGCAATGGGGGTGTGACTCTAGGTGTCCCATCTTTTACTCAAATTTCAACCACAGCAGATCCACTTTTTTACATTTTATAAATTATGATTCTACACATTTTGATTTGGGAAAGAATCAAGTTGCTTTAAAAACAATTCGAAAAACTTCTTATTGGTGAAATATTTTTTCTGTAGGAAAAAATTATTTAATATAGCCTCTTATGATATTCTCGAGATAATAAAATGTGAACTGGAGAAAAATACAGTTAGCTAGTTTGTAACTAGCTAAACAGCCATGCCTACCATGTCAACCTGGTCTTCTCTAGTGATATGGCAGTGGGATTCAATAGTTTGCTCATCAAACTGAAAGAAGATATAAATGGCATACTATTCAAATTTGCAGAGAAATAAAAACTGAGTTAACCAGGTAACATGTTGAGTGGCAGTCAATATTTAAAATTATTTTAATAGACTAAAACTAATAATATTAAAGCTAGATTTCAAGTTCACCTTTAGCCTTAAACATAATTTTCTCAATTCAGGACCACATGAAGTATAAGTTAAATAATTCATTTAAAAAATAATCAACATGCATTTATAAACAGCAAGCTCACTGTGAGCCAAAGACTATTCTAAAAAAGGAAACATAATTTTAAACTACATTATGTATAGAATTTATAACATTTATACTTGTCTCTGAAGTGGCTGGTCTACATCTAGAGAGCATAATTTGATTTTTGTTGGTGAATCTAAAGTATACATCAGGGAAAGTGAAGAAAATGTTGATAGATTGGCCACGTTACCTGAGAAAGGTAGGTAGGTGTTGAGGATGTTGGGACTAGAGATGAGAAGATGAGGAACAAAGTCAAATTGATTTCAAACACCTGAAAGACTGCAACACAAAGTAATACTTCTCTGTGTTTCAAAAGAACAAAACCACCACCATCGACAGAAATTACAGAGACAAAGGTTTGGTTCAATATATGTGAAAAAGTGTAATTAGGACCATTCCAAAATAAATGGTTTGCCTCACAAAACAGACTTACAGATCTTTGTAAATCTCCATGAGGCATTTAGATAAAAGATAAATTATAAATTCCCGCAGCATTTTCTTCAGAACTTAAGTTTCTATGACTCCATACATATCGACGTGTGGAAGATCTCTGCAGCAGTTCACCCACATGAGGACGGGGAGGCGACTGTGATTCCCGGCTAAAGACATGGGGTGGCTGCAGGGGAGAGCAAGCTTGGGGTAATTGTTTATCACTCTATTTCTTTTTAATGAAAAGAGGGCATTCTAAACTGTATGACTTCAGAAGCAAATAAACTGTTGATTAATGTGTTATGAGTCCATGAATTATTTATGACCCCACTTGCTGTTTTTCCATTTTTGTTTTATCAAAAGATGATACATCAACTGTATGAGACATTTTAAGAATAAGAAGTGTTATTTTGATCTCTAACACAATATTTTTTCATGTCATCTAACTATTTTGTCTTCATACTTCATATTTTTATACTTTCCATAATTGAGTACATTTTGTTTTCACATTATTAAAATCATTATCATTTTCTATTATCCTATAGTATTCATAATATGTTTCAATAACCAATTAATAGTCTCTTTGCACAGTGTTTCATACTTTATTAATCAATATTAGAGTTGAATTTTTGCTATTATGCATAAGATTAAATAGCTTCATGAATTCTAAATTTTTTTGGTCATTATAAATATTTACACTTCCAGAAGAAATTTTAGGATCAATTTATAAAGCTCATAAAAGGTCCTATTTTATTTTATTTTTTAATGTATTTTATTGATTATGCTATTACAGTTGTCCCATTACCCCCCTTCATTCCCCTCCACCCTGAACACCCTCTCCCACCCACATTCCCCACCTTTAGTTCATGTCCATATGTCATAAGTTCTTTAGCTTCTACATTTCCCCTTCTATTCTTGCCCTCCCCCTGTCTATTTTCTATCTATGTTCATTGGTACTTACTCTTTATACCTTTCCCCCCTCTCTCCTCCTCCCACTACCCTGTTGCTAACCCTCCATGTGTTCTCCATTTCTGTGGTTCTGTTCCTGTTCTAGTTGTTTGCTTAGTTTCTTCTTGTTTTTGTTTCAGGTGTGGTTGTTAATAATTGTGAGTTTGCTATCATTTTACTACACATGTTTCTTATCTTCTTTTTCTTAGATAAGTCTCTTTAACATTTCATACAATAAGGGCTTGGTGATGATGAACTCCTTGAACTTGACCTTATCTGAGAAGCACTTATTCTGCCCTTCCATTCTAAATGAAAGCTTT
>JAPYXV010003176.1:0-12495 GCA_028533065.1 Trachops cirrhosus
GAATTCTATGCAGCTGAAAGAAAGAAGGAGCTCATACCCTTTGCAACAGCATGGATGGAGCTGGAAAGCATTATGCTAAGCGAAATAAGCCAGGCATTGAAACACAAATACCATATGATCACGCCTTTAACAGGAACCTAAACTACAAAACAAAGAAACAAGTAAAATATAACAAAAGACACTGAAATAGAGGACAGGTAGTCAGTGACCAGAGGGGAGAGGGGAGGGAATGTCGGGGGAGAAGGGAAGGGTTTACAGGAATAAATATAGAGGACACATGGACAAAACTAGGGGGGTTGGAAATGGGAGGGATGGATGGGTGGGCTGGAATGGGAATAAAGGATAGAAAATGTACTGAATAAACTAAAATTAAAAATTAAAAAAAAAACACTGGAAGGGCTGGATTCACTTTTGGGCTGGCATTTGCTGGCCCCTGACTTAGATGAACACTTTCTCTACAAGGTAACTGAAAATCTGAGGTTGCACAAAGTGACAGGAGGAACATGACCCAAATAAGGTCAGGATAAAGGGCAGGATTTGTGGATATTTTTGACTTTGTGGTCCACATGGTCTCTGCTGCTTCTGGTCTTGGTTTTCTCACAGAAGTGTGGGCCAGGTGTTGTGTGGAGGGCATGGCTGGGTCAGGGGGTGTGGGTCAGGGCTCACTGAGGCAGGCTGTGGCAGTAGCGTCTGGCGTGTACCCAGATTTGCAGTGGCAGTGTAAGGAGCCAAGGCTGTTGATGCACTCACCGTGGAGACACAGGTGAGAGAGCACGCAGCACTCATCCACATCTGGGGATGAGCAGGGCTAGGCTGGGCTCGCTGATTCAAGCCTCTGGGGCATGCCTCCTCCCTCTGCCCACCAGCCCTCTCCCTGGAGACCAGGCTAGCCTCCACCTCCCCTCCCTGCCCCCGTGCACTGCAACTCAGGCTGAGGGTCACACCTCCATCAGAACTAGACACCGAGAACACCCTGGGGGTGACACCTGCCCCACTTATGTGGAAGCACAGACGGTGACACATCACCGCTGCATACAAGCCACACACGCAGGTACTTGTGCAGTCATGAGTACACACACTCAAGGGGCTCCTCTGCTTCCCAGACACACCCTTGCAAAGGTACTTCCTTCTCTACCCCCAATGTCCCTGCTGCTCACCTGTCACCCTCACACACAGATACACTCACACATGTGCACACCTACCCTCACAGACACTCACCAGAATCTAGGTCACATGACTGGCTCACTGCTTCTCCTTCACCTTCTGGGGTACACTCGTCACCCAGCTCACACATACAGAACACACCAGCTCCTGCCTTCATTAGTGCACATGCACGCTTGCTAACCAGCTTATACACAAGGAGAATGCACCCCAACTCACACACCTTCATATGCTCAGTAGCACACAGACACTCTCATCATCCAGCTTGCACACACAGGGAATGCACCCCAGCTCCCATGCTCACTAGCACACAGATGAGAGCTCACCGAAACACTTGCACACACTGGGAACACGCACCAGTCTATACACTCTCACATGCTCATTTACAAACCCACACACAAAAGCACACACACACATTGCCTCACATGCTTGCTTAGCCACCACCCAAGTTCATGCACACACACACACACAGAACCAGGGTGTGGTTCTGGTTCATACACACCTGCCAGCACAGGCACACATGCACAGGCTCACTCACTCCAGCACCCACTGGAGCGTGGATACACAACCATGAATGAACTCCTATCCACCTTGACCCTTGGTTGTGTAGCCTGAGCCATGGGGGCATAGCTTCCTGTGAGCAGGGGTGCCGGGCAGGGGGCAGAGCTCTCAGAGGGATCCCCAGGCGAGGCTGCCCCCACAGCAGCACTTGACCCTGGCGACCACCTCACTGCCACCTGATGGGGCCTGGCACAAGGCTTGCAACACCTCAGAAAAGCAGGGCCCTCACCAGATGTCCGCAGAGAATGAGTAGGGATGGTGGGTGGGAGAAATGTGCCATCAGGGCCCACCTCCCGGTGGCACCCAGGGGCACTGTGAATCTACACATGGCATCCCAGGTGCCTCCAACAAGGCTATGCATGTGTATGGGGTACATTTTTTCAAGCCATCATTCCCAGCACTGTTAGCGCCCTCTCCAGGCTGATGCTGGGGCTGGAGCTGTGTTGGAAGCTACAGACCCACCCAAAGATTAGACAGCTACCCCTGGGCTGCAGACACTATGCCACTCTCTGAGGGTCAAGGGCAGCATCCCTCCCACCAGGGAGAAATCTAAGAGTCGAGCGGCAGTAGAGAGGCCAGAAAACACTGGGGAGGAGGCAAGAGGTGGCTTGACAGACGGGGGGATGCAGCGAAAGACTGATACCAGAGACATGTGGGAAGTGTAGAGGATAGGCTGGAGACTGAACATCAGGGAAGGTAAAGGAGGACACAGATTCCTCTAAAGGGTTGGCTTGGGGTCTGGGTAGGTGCTGGGGCACTGCCAAGATGGGATCAGGGGCAGAGAGGCTGGGCCTGTTTTGGGGTGAGTGCATCTGGGGGGGTGTTGGAGATGGGGTTTCTGAAGACAGCTGAACACACACGTCTGGTCTGAAGCTCTGGGGTAGAGACTGTGCTGAGGGGGTAAGAGGGCATAGAGTGGCAAGGCTGTGTGGGAGCAGGGATAGCCAAGTTGCAGGGATAGGTGGTAGAAGTGTGTTATCTGCTAGGTCACTCCCAAGAAGTGGTGAACTGGAGTGGGGGGTGGTTCCTGAGTGTGACAGATGGGGCCAGGGGATAATCTGCTGTTCCAGGGTATTTGGCTGAAGGGACAAAGGGAACATGTGTAGATATGTGTGTCCAGATCAACTCAGCACACCCCTGTGTGCCCTAGTTGGGAAGCTCCCAAGGTGGGAGGGACAGGCGCTGGTGGTCGCATCCCTGGCTTGTGCCTGGCGTACTCACTGTGGCACTGAGGGAGGGCAGTGCTGGGCTGGAAGCCCTCATCACAGTCACATCAAAAACTGCCAGCAGTGTTGACACAGAGGCCGTTGGTACAGAGGCCGTTGGTGCAGAGGCTGGGCTAGGCCTGGCACCTGTCTTCATCTGAGATGGGAGGGATGAGGCTGGCTGGCAGGAGGCCCCGAGCCAGCCTCCCCCCACATGCAGTGTCTGCCTGCCTTCCCTCCTCCTCTTGCTCCTCCTCTCCCCTCCATGGTGCTCTCTGCACCACCAAGCACCTCCGTACTTACACAGACTTCCCTGGAGCCAGGCTGGGGGTCAGACACAGGAGAAGGTGCCAATGAGGTTCTTGCACAGCATGCCCCTGGCATGGCAGTCGTGCTGGCTCTCGGCCCACTCATCCACATCTGCAGGTGAACAGGAATGAATGGTGACCAAAGTCAGGTGCCCCATGGCCTGGTCCCAGTTATGGGGACTGGATGCCAGCCCCTAGGTGGCCTTGGAGGGAGCAGAGTGAGGACCCCGAAGCACTGCCAGACTGCTGTTGCTCCTCCACGTGGCCTAGGCCGCAGGGAAGCTGAGGGGTCAGGCCTGCCCCGATCACCCACATACCTGTCCCCATCAGTGTCTGTGAATCTGTCTGGTCTCTGGAACTCTGACACTGAAGCCTCCCTGGAGGGTCCAGGGAGTTTCTCACCCTCAAAACTATTGACATTTGAGACCAGAAAATTCTTTGTGGTGGGAGGCCGTTCTGTGCACTGTAGGAGATTTAGCAGCATCCCAGTAACACCCCCTCCCCCCCACCCACACACACGCACACAATAGAGACGACAAAAAATGTTGCCAGACATTACCGAATGTCCCCTGGGGCCACAATCACAAGCCCTCTGCCTTCTCTACCCAACTCAGAGCATGTCCTACTTCTGCTACAGAGGCCTCCAGAGCCAGACCCTCTATTCTTTTAGACCTAGAGCCCAAGATGCCAGCACCCCATTTTCCTAACAACAGACGCAGGGCCACCACTCACAAGAGTGCCCCTTGCACTTGCCTTGCTCCCTGCTCACTTTATCACTTCTTGTTCATTCCCACCCTTGGAGACACAGGCTGTTATTTCTCTTTTTTCTCAACACCAAGGCTTGTTGTCCCCTGGGGGCCCTGCCCATTGTCCGCTCACCTGTGCAGGTCCTACCTTGGCACATGGCCCCGTCCTCTCACAGGGTGTAGCCAGTTGGGCAGGCACATACATGAGAGCCTTCAGTGTTGTGGCAGCAGAAGGCACAGAGCAGGGAGTTCAGGGAGCACTCTGATGTCTGGGGAGGCCAGTGGATGTGACAGCTGGTCTTTCTGTGGGACCCTGATCCCTCCCCTAGGCAAGCCCCCCCCACTCCTGTCAAACCACAGCCCAGGTCCTAGGCAGGCGAGGTTGTACCCTCACAGGTCATCACAGGACCAGGCTCAAAGCTGTCAGCACAGGCACATTCAAAGCCTTCAGTGATGTTGGTGCAGGTGCCTTCCCCACACGGGTGCCCAGTGAAGCACTCGTCTGTGTCTAGGGTGGGGTAAAGGGTGATCAGTGCATGCGGAGGGCCCCCTGTCCTCGGTATTATCCTGTCTTCCCCCTCACTGACCGCCACAGACTGGATAGAGCCAGATGTGGTGCAGCTCTAGGATGGATTCAGGGCAGCATGCAATACATGTTCAATAAATGAATGAATAAGTGACTGAGTGAGCAGAGGAGTGAGTGAGTGAATGAGTAGGCAAGTGAATGAATGAGTAAATGAGTAAGTGAATGAATGAGTAATGAGAAAATAAGTGAATGATTGAGCAAGTGAATAAGTGAGCAAAAGAGTGAAGGAGAGAGTAAACAGATAAGTAAATGAACAACTGAATGAGTTAGTGAATAATGGAGAGAAGGGAGAGTGGGTGGGAAGAGTGACAGTGGCTGAGGGGCAGGGTCCTACTATGGGTGGTATCTACCCAGCCCTACTCTGCTCCTTCCTTTCCTGGGGTGCAGGCTGATCACTCACCCACACAGCTGATGCCTGTGAGGTCCAGGCTATAGCTGAGGGGACACTCACAGAAGGAGCCATCTGTGTTGACACAAAGGCCACTGGCATAGACGTTGGGGTTCTCTGCACACTCGTTCACATCTGCAGGCAATAGGGGTCAAGCCCAATCTACACTCAGGATCTTTTCTTTCCCTCCATGCCAGTGGGATCCAAGGCCACCCATGGGTCAAAGAGAGAGCTTGAGACTCAGGAACCCAGGCAGAGTCCAGATGGGGCTGGGTGGGAGAGGAGGAGGGTGAGGCAGCCAGAGGGGCTCTTAGCCTGTACATGAGAGGCTCACCTTCCTGCATCTCATCTGGGCCTGGGACTGCTCCGTGGCCAAAGAGGCAGAGCTTCCAGAAGGCAGTTGGACAGCAAGAGGGGAGGTGGGTGGGTCAGGGCCAAGTGCAGACCCCAGGACACCCCAGGGGGTAAGGGAAGGCTGAAGGAAGAATGGAGAGAAAGGAGAGCAGATGGGGGCAGGTAGGCAGAATTAGTAGGGAGACTGACAGAAGTGGGCACTCACCACTGCCCTCCTGAGGACACAGCTCACAGGGGTCATTCCAGCCTTCACCAGGCCTCTGGCTGCAACAGCACTGGGCCTTGGTGGTATTGAAAGCTTTAGGCACCAAGCACCTTCCAGCCTCGAAGTAGGTGAAGCAGAAACTCTGCCTTGTGTCTGTGGGATGATTTCCCAGAGAAATGCTGCAAGGGCCATCAGCAGCATCCACCTGCCTTGCATGCCTCTTCTACCCGTCCCTGCAAATGTGTGGTCCCATGCCTACCAGCAGCCTATCAGAACACTCCTGGTCCCCAGGCATTGTGATTTGGGGATGAATAAATGACCCACACTGGGCCAGTGATGGTCAGCCCTTGAAGTTTTGCTGGATTCCTGGGAATTCCTTCCAGCAACACCCCATTTTCACTGCTGTGGGGTGCCCCCAGGACAGAAAGAACTGTCAAACTCAGCCACATTATTCTTGGATCAGAAGCCCCTTCTTGGAGAAGCAAAGTGACTGATTTTAGGAAACAAGGACCTCAGACTTCAGACCCCAAATCCTCAGCACTGACCCCTAGTCCTTAGCACCAGACTCCCACCAGACTGAGACACCCACATGGGCATTTGGGGGTCTGAGCCAAACCTGGCCCCAGAAAAATAAATATTCATTTGTCCTGCCATCCCCCTTGTTGCCCTGAGCATAAGAGAAGAGAGGCTGGCTCATACTGAGTGAGGCTAGCCTACCCTGGACAAGGCTAGCCAAGCTGAGATGCAGGGGCACAGGTAGGGAAACTGCAGCCCATACAGGACAGCTGGAGCCTAAGGGATAGGCTAGCCCAGACTGGGCCAGGTTAGCATTCTACAGAAGTAACCTGTCTAGCCAAGTGGTAGGTTGGACTAGAACCCACTAATGCAGAGAAGCCCCTCTGTGGGTCAAGAGATCCATACAAGAAACTGCATCCTTCCATTCTGGTTGACCTGACTTCACCGCCGCACCTCCCACCTCTTGCTGAAGCCCTATGTACTCCCTGGCCCCAGATTCACCAAAGCAATGGTGCCCATTGTCAGAGAGGGCAAAGCCTGACAGGCAGAGGTACTGGAAACTCCCGGGGCTATTGGTACAGGTGCCAGAGAGGCAGAGGGTGGGCTCCTTCAAGCACTCATTGGCGTCTGGAGGAGCAGGGACATGAGCTCAGTGGGGTACAAGCAGGACTTCCAACATGGTGGGGTGGCCTCAGCTGTCAGGAGGGGCAGATGGAGTGGGGTCCCAGGGACTGATCTGGGGTAGGGGACCCCAGGGTTCGGTATTAGCCAGAGTACCAGGTTGGCAGTGTGAGGGGGTCCTACTTGGAAAGTGCCTTCAGGGTACAGGTCATGGTCAGGAAAGTTCATCTTTAGAGACTAAATTTGTGTAAAGCTGAGACTAGATAAATTTGACCTACACTAGATGGAGTTAGTTCATTCTATTAAGCTAGCCTAGATAGAATAGACCAGAGGTGGGCAAGCCAGGCTGGTCCAGGTTAACCCACACTGTACAAGGGTAACCCATCTGCTCAAACCAGACTGGTCTAGGTTAGCTCAAGTTGTACAAGGCTAGCCCAGGTGGATTAGATTGGAAGCAGCCAGGTTAGACTGGTCCAGATTAGCTAGCCCAGACAGAGACTAGAGCACAAGCGGTCATGTCAGACTGGTCCAGGTCAGCTCACACTGTATGAGGCTAGCCAATCTGCTCAGGCCAGACTGGTCTACTAAGTCAACCCACACTATTCAGTCACCCAAATGGGCAAATTACAATGGAACTCAGGGCAGACTGGACCTTGCCCACCACTCACCCAGTTACGAGTAATCATAGGAGCGATGAGACCTTACACCCGTGCCCATTTTATAGAATTCATGAGGAAGCCTGTGGGTTCCAAAGAGAGAGAGAGAGAGCCCTGAGACCTAAGTCTAAAAAGAATCCAGGTAATTCAGAGTTTATGAAACCCTCATGATAGTGTATGGCACTGTACTGGGTCCTGTGATAAGTGCATCTATCTCCACTTTCACCATGACCCCAGATGGTGTCTAGGGGACAGAAGTCCAGATATGCCTTCTTGGCCCGAGTTGTGAGGTGGGACCAAACATTCACTGACACAACAGTCATTATGCACCTGGAAGCTGGGGGGACAGATGCAGCGGAAGGAGCCCTGTAGGTTTTGGCAAGTGCCTGGCAGGCAAATTCCAGCAAGGCTGAGGCACTCATTAATGTCTGTGGAGAGAAGGGGTCCCTGCACAAGACAGTGGCAGGGCACTGGCCTGGGACCAGGACCAGCACCTATGATCATTACATGATTGCTGAGGGCCCCAAAACAAGCCTTCTGTGTGACAGTCCTGGAACCAGGGGAAGGGCTGAGAGCGAGGAAAAGAAGCAGCTGAAAAAGGGCATTCTGGGTCCTGCTGGGGGTTATAGGTGGAGCCAAGTGGTGTCCAGGGGAAAAGGGAACAAAGTTCCTAATCTTAAGCCACCTGCAGACCCCTTTCAGTTTCCATGGCATCCATGGAATTATTCTGTACTTTTAGTAAACAGGTTTTTCAAGAAATCTCACCCTAAACCACAAATTCTGTGAAAACATGGGTGTGATGTGCTGGTTTTATTTATTTCGATATCTTAACCTAAATCCATGATTATGAAATGGAACCATGAGCATGCAGAAGTATCAATTGCATGTCAACTTGAAGCAGGGACTGGCTGAAATGGCTGCCAGCACTGTGCAAGACTCACCTATACAGTTCTTCCCATTGGGTGTGAGCTCAAATCCATCCTGACAGAGGCAGTGAAAGGAGCCACCTGTGCTGAGGCACTGACCAAACTGGCACACCTGCCCAGCCCGGGTGACACATTTATCCGTGTCTGCAGAGGGAGATGGGCAGGTGGGGTCACCCATAGCACTGGGGCTCTGAATGTCCACTGCACTTCCATTCACAGCAAAATTAAATTGATGTCAGTGACTTCAATTTCTGGAGTGCTCATGTGTCAAGCTCTGTATATTAATCTTTCTACTATCCTATGCGGCATATACCAATATTTTCTATTATGAGCATTTTAATGTTGTGAATTTGCCTCTTGTCATGCTCTTACCAGCATCCCACACATTTTGTTGTTTTCACCTTCATTTAATCTGAAATATCTTCTAATTTCCCTTAATATTTCCTCTTTGGTCTATGGATTCTTTAGGAGTATATTATTTAATTTCCAAATATCTGGAGATTTTCTGGATATCCTTTTGTGACTGATTTCTAGTTTAATTCCCTTATATTCTGAGGACTTAATACTTTGTGTGACTTCATTCTTTTTTTTAAGATTTTATTTATTTCTTTTGAGAGAGAGCAGAAGGGAGGGAGAAAGAGAAGGAGAGAAACATCAATGTGTGGTTGCCTCTCATGCACCCCCTACTGGGGACTGGCCTGCAACCCAGGCATGTGCCCTGACTGGAAATAGAACTGGTGACCCTTTGGTTCACAGGCTGGCACTCAATCCACTGAGCCACACCAGCCAGGGTGTGACTTCAGTCTTTTAAATTTAAGGTTTATTTTATGGCCCAGATTATGACCTTTCCTTGTGAATGTCCATGTGCACTAAAGAAAAAGGAGTATTCAGTGGCCGTGGTGACAGAGGCCACTGCTGACAATGCATTCGTCTACATCTGGGGAGAGGGAGGTAGACATCAGCAGGTGACCCCACTCAGACTCATTCAGGCCACAGATGCTGGCTACACCTGGGCAGCACCCCCTTGTTGTCCCACTTTCAAATAGGCAGTTGTACTCACGCAGGCCTTTTTGGAGAGTGTGGCCTGGAAACCCTTGTGGCACTGGCAGTCATAAGAACTGGGGGTGTTGATGCAGTCTCCATTGTGGCAGGGACTGCTGGAGCAGTCATCCACGTCTGCTGGCAGAGGACCCTGAGCCCCAGCCAGGCAGGGTGCACCTGCCCAGCCTTCCCTGGCTCACCGATGCACTGCTCCCAGATGTCCTTTGCGTAGCCTACGTTACACTTGCAGCAGTAGCTGGGAGGGGTGGGCAAGCAGCAGCCACTGGGACACAGGGTGGTGAAGTGCCAGCAGACGTCAATGGTCTGGTTCTGGGTAGCTATAGCTGAGGTGGGGACGACTGGGGGCCCTTGAGTGTGGGCTGGCTCTCTGAGCCTGGGCCTGGCCTCTGGGTTCTGACACCCACTCTGAGGCTGGGATGCTCTGTGCCCAGGTTTTCCCACGTCAGCCCAGGGTCACTCCCCAGATTCTGAACCCACCTGGCTGAAACTGCTACCCTAGGCCCAGAGAAGCCCAGACCCCCACCCCAGCCTTGGACCCCTACAGAAGGTCCAACACTGATTGAGACCCAGATCCCAAACTGCCCCATTCCAGTCCACCGTGAGTATACCCCTCCTGCCTGGGCCAACAGCCCATGCCAAAGCTCCAGCCTTCCCTCTGAGGCCCGGACCCCTCCTCCAGGTTTTGGACTCCTCCCAGGTTGCAGGCCTTACCGATGTCAGCATCTCCTAGGCTCAGGCTGGGAATCACATGCCCACTGGAGCTGTGAGGGTTCTGCTCTGTCGGCCCAAAGCCAGGACCCACACCACCACTGGATCCAAAGCCAGGGAGGCAAGGGAAGGAGCCAGGGTAGGAGGGCAGCAGTGGGAGCTCCTGGGCACACAGTCCTCGGAATTCATCTGCGAGGAGGCGGGCTTTTTTAGGCCAGAGCTCTGGGTCAGAAGTTGGGAGGGATCCCCCAGGCCACTCACCAGAGCCCTGAGGGGGCAGAGCCGGGGGACTAGGCCAGCCACCCAGCACCTGCCATTTCCACAGCAGCACTGCCTGTGAGTGTAGCAGCCAGTGAGGTCTCTGGCGCAACGGCCCACAGTCAGAACCAAGAAGCAGGTGCCGGTCCAGTGGTCTGCAGTGGGAGGTGGGAGGATTGGTTCCCAGCCCTGTATTCAAATCCCAGCTCCACCAGCACTGCCTACAGCACAGGTCTCCTGGTCTCCTTGCACTCCTGCTTCGCCAGCCACGGAATGGAGGTGCTCAAAGTGCCCATCTCACCTCAGAGGAGTATCATTTGAATGAGAAGTGGAGATGCTGTGTCTGGCCAGTTTTGATCCTCACTGAGTGAGGACCTCACTACCAAGATTTCCACATTACCCCAGGGAGGTCATTCTGGGGTCATGTCAAGCAAAAGCATTCCAACCCCTAAAACTATCACTGGTAGTAAGTTCCCTGTCACTACGGGTGTCCAACTACACCGATGAGGACCTTGGTTTGGATGTCCGCCCTGATGAGAGGTCTGGCTGGACTTTTAAGCAGGGACTCTGAGATCTAGAGTTGTGCCTCCCCACCTGCCAGCCCTGGGCATCCCAGGAAAACCGAAGAGGCTGTGAACTTGTGGAGGGGCTCGAGGAGCAGAGTGACAGATTGGCAGCTGTAGCCCCTGGGGAAACTGAGGCAGAGGCTCCCCAGGCAGAACCACGACACTCTTCACTGTGCTCTTGAGTTTGACAGCTTTACTTGGTGTTCAGATATATTTCTAGGTCTAAAAATGCACAAATCACCCTGGCTGGTGTAGCTCAGTGGATTGAGCATGGGCCAGTGAACCAAAAGGTCGCCAGTTCAGTTCCCAGTCAGGGCACATGCCTAGGTTCTGGGCCAGGTCCCCTATGGGGGGCTGTGCTAGAGGCAATCACACATTGATGTTTCTTTCCCTCTCTTTCTCCTTCCCTTTCCGTCTCTCTAAAAATAAATCTTTAAAAAAAATAAAACATACAAATCTTGGGAAGAACACACACACACATCTTGGGAGGTAGACCACAGTGGAGAAACCCCTCCCACCAGCTGGGAGGGCCCTTGACCTGTCCCAGACTGAGAAAACAGGCAATCTTTTCACCTCCTCTGCTACACCCCAAACATCTGGGGACCCCCCAGGGGTGGTGTGGGAGTGGGGGTTCTGCAGTCTCAGCACCATGCCAGGCCCTCAAAGGGGTCTGGGCCTGCCCTGCCAGGGCAGATCAACAGACTTATTCAAGGTCACACAGCTGCTGACGAGGAAACGGGGGATGGGGACCCAGATTCCTGAACCTCAGGAGCTCTGATCAAGCAGCTGCCACACAAGTAGGGAAGACAGAGACAGAACACAAGAATTTTAACAGAGAACTTCCAGCCAAGACAGAGGCATAGGTAGATACACTGTCCCTCCTGGCACAACCAAGATAGGGACAACAATTCAGAAACAGAATAACAATCAGAACTGACAGAAATTAACCTGTATGGAAGTTGGACACCCAAGGAGTTAAATTAGACATTTTCATCCAGACCGGTAGGAGGGGTGGAGTCGGGTAGTCAGGCACCGGTCGGTCGGGTCGTGGAGCAACCGGGGGTGCAAGGCAACCAGGGCACGCAAGCGGTGGCTGGCAGATCCCCGCTGAGGGATGGCAACTAGCAGACACAGCAAGGTGGCAATTGTGAAGCAAGGCACCACGCGCAACACAGGGTCCCAGCGCAGGGAAATAGAGCCTTGGGGCACTGATTGTAAAGGAAAGTCCCTCGGGGTGCACAAGCCCACCCACACAGGAATTGGCACCAGAGGGACCCAGTTTGCTCGGGGGAGGCGGTGGAAGGGACCGAGGTTCCACGGAGAGTGGAGCAAGCGCCATTGTTCCTTCTGGGACCCAGCCCCCACATACAGCGTCACAACCCAGCAACTGGGGTGCCCTGCCCTGGTGAACACCTAAGGCTCCGCCTCTCATATGTAACAGGCGCAACCAGAACAACAACAACAACAAAAACAAAGAGATGGCTCAAACAGAAGAATTGAAAGCCCCAAAACCCATCCTTTTAAGTGACTAAGAGATAGCCAACTTATCAGATGCACAGTTCAAAACACTGGTGATCAGGAAGCTCACAGAATTGGTTGATTTTGGTCACAAACTAGATGAAAAAATGAAGGCTACAATGAGTGAACTGAAGAAAAATGCACAGGGAA
>JAPYXV010003177.1:0-12495 GCA_028533065.1 Trachops cirrhosus
TGAACATTGGGGCACATAGGTTATTTTCAATTAGTGTTTCAGAATTCTCAGGGTATAACCCCAGCAGTGTAATTGCCAGGTCAAAAAGAAATTCCATTTTTAGTTTTTCTGAGGAAATTCCACACTATTTTCTACAGTGGCTGCACCCGTCTCCATTCTGAACAAAAGTGCATGAGGGTCCCTTTTACTCCACAACCTTGCCAACACTTGTTTGTTGATTTGGTTATGATGGCCATTCTGACCAGTGTGAAGTGGTATCTCATTGTGGTTCTAATTTGCATCTCTCTGATAGTTAGTGATGCTGAGCATCTTTTCATATGTCTCTGGGCCCTCTGTGGGTCCTGCTTGGAGAAGTGTCTGTTTGGGTCCTCTGTCCATTATTTAATTGGGTTGTTTGTCTTTCTGGAGTGGAGTCATGTGAGTTCTTTATATATTTTGGAGGTCAAACCCTTGTCCAAGGTATCATTTGCAAATATATTTTCACACACGGTTGGTTCCCTTTTCATTTTGCTATTGATTTCTTTAGCTGTGCAAAAGCTTTTTGTTTTGATGAAGTCCCATTTGTTTATTCTTTCCTTTATGTCCCTTGCTCTAGGGGACGTATTGGTGACAATATTGCTGCATGAAATATCTGTGGTTTTCCTGCCTATGTTCTCCTCTTGGACTTTTATGGTGTGAAGATTTATATTTAAGGCTTTTATCCACCTTGAATTTATTTTTCTGTATGGTGTAAGTTGGTGGTTGATGTTCCTTTTTTCACATGTAGCTGTCCAAGTCTCTGAACACCACTTATTGAAGAGGCTACGTTTACTCCATTTTATGCTTCTGCCCCCTTTGTCAAATATTAATTGACCATAGAAACTTGGGTGTATTTCTGGGCTTACTATTCTCTTCCATTGATCTATGTGTCTGTCCTTATGCCAGTACCAGGCTGTTTTGATTACAGTGGCTTTGTAATACACTTTGATGCCCAGTATTGTGATCCCTCCTACTTTGTTCTTCTTTCTCAATTGTGGCTGCTATTCCAAGTTGTTTATGGCTCCATATAAATTTTTGAAATTTTTTTCTATATCTGTGAAATATGTCATTGGTATTTTAATAGGGATTGCATGGAATCTATAAATCGCTTTGGGTAATATGGACATTTTGATGACGTTAATTCTTCCAATCCATGAACATGGTATATGTTTCTATTTGTCTGTGTCTACCTTAATTTTTACTTCGTGTTGTTTACTTTTCTGAGTACAGGTCTTTTGCCTCCTTGGTTAGGTTTACTCCTAGGCACTTTATTTCCCTGGTTCCTGTATCAAATAAGATTTTTTTCCTGATTTCTGTTTCTGATATTTCATGTTGGTGTACAAAAATGCCTTAGATTTCTGACTGCTGACTTTGTATCCTGCTAATTTGCCAAATTCAGTTATTAGGTTGGATAATTTTTGGTGGAGTCTGTAGTGTTTTCTATGTACACTATCATGTCATCTGCAAACTGACAGTTTTATTTCCTTGTTTCTCATTTGCATGACTTTCATTTCTTTTTTCTTAAAGAGTTTATTTAGTTATTTTTAGAGAGAGTGGAATGGAGGGAGAAAGAAAGAGAGAGAAACATCAATGTTCAGTTGTTTTTCATGTACCCCCTACTAGAGACATGGCCCACAACCCTGGCATGTGCTTGACACTGAGTATCGAACCGGTAACCCTTTGCTCCACAGGTGGATACTCAATCCACTGGGTCACACCAACCAAGGATGTATGCCTTTCATTTCTTCTTTTTGTCTGATTGCTATGGCTAGGACTTCCGATACTATGTTGAATAGATGTGGTGAAGCAGACATCCTTTTCTTGTTCCTGACCTTCCTAGGGAAGCTTTTAGTGTTTGCCCATTGAGTATGATGTTAGCTGTATGTTTTTCATTATGGCCTTTATTATATTGAGGTATGCTCCTTGTACTCTCACTTTGCTCAGGGTTGCTATCATAAATGCATGCTGTACCTTATCAAATGCTTTTTTTCCCCATCTATTGATATGATCATGTGCTTTTGTCTTTTCTTTTGTTTATGTGATATATTACATTTATTGATTTGTGAATATTGTACCATCCTTGCATCCTTGGGATGAATCCCACTTGATCATGGTGTATGATCTTTTTGAAGTATTGCTGGATGCAGTTTGCCAGTATTTTGTTGAGGATTTTAGCATCTATGTTCATCACCAATATTGGACTGTAGTTTTCTTTCTTTGCTGTCTCTTTGTCTGGTTTGGAAATTAGAATGATACTGGCCTGATAAAAAGAGTTTGGTAGTCTTCCCTCTTCTTGGATTTTTTATAATAATCTGAGAAGGATAGGAGTTAGCTCCCCCTTAAGTGTTTTATAAAATTCCCCTGTGAAACCATCCAGTGCAGGGCTTTTGTGTCCTGGCAGGTTTTTTAAATTTTTTTAATTACTGCTTCAATTTCACCAGCTGTTATTGATCTGTTCAGGCTTTCTGCTTCTTCATTCAGTTTTGGAAGATTACATTTTTCTAGAAATTTTTCCATTTCTCCTAGGTTTTCTAATTTCTTGGCATATAGTTGTTCACAGCAATTTCTTACAATCCTTTGTGTTTTTGTAGTATCAATTGTGGTTACTCCTCTTTCACTTCTGATTTTATTTATTTGGGTCTTCTCTCATTTTTTCTTGATGAGTTTGCTTAAAGTCATGTCAATTTTGTTTATCTTTTCAAAGAACCAGCTCCTGGATTTATCAGTCCTTTGAATTGTTCTTTTAGTCTCTATGTCATTTAATTCTGCTCTGATCTTTATTATTTCCTTCCTTGTACTCACTCTGGGCTTTGTTGTTGTTGTTGTTCTTCCAGTTCTTGTAGATGTAGGGTTAGGTTGTTTATTTGAAATGTTTCTGTCTTTTTTAGGAAGGCCTGTATTGCTATTAACTTCCCTCTCAAGAATGTATTTGCTGTGTCCCATAAGTTTTGGACTGTTGTTTGTTCATTTTCACTTGTTTCCAGAAACTTTTTAATTTCTTCCTTGATTTCATTATTAACCCATTCATTGTTTAATAGCATGCTATTCCGTCTCCATGAGTTTGAAGATTTTTGAATTTTTTTCTTGAGGTTGGACTCTAGTTTCAGGCCTTTGTGGTCCAAGAAAATGCTTGATCTAATTTCAATTTTCTTGAATTTGTTGAGGCTTGATTTGTATTCTATTATGTGGTCTAGTTTGAATATATTCCATGTGCATTTTGCTTCTTTGGGATGAAAGGATATATATATATATAAAATCTCAGTTAAGTCCATTTGATCTAATGTGTCGTTCTGTTGCACAATATCTTTATGATATTTTGTTTGGCAGATCTCTCCATTGTTGACAGTGGGGTTTTAAAATTCCCTACTATATTTGTGTTGCTGTCCACATCTTTGTTGAAGACCTCCAAAAATTTCCTTATATAGTTGGGTGTTGCTGTGTTGGGTTCATATATGTTTACAATCTTTTTGTCTTCCTGATGGACTCTTCCCTTGAGTATTATGAAGTTTCTTTCTGTGCCTGTTTTTTATGACTTTTGTTTTGAAGTCTATTTTGTCTGATATAGGTATTGCTACCTAGGCATTTTTTTCCTGTCTATTTGCTTGGAATATTTTTTCTAACCCTTCAATTTCAGTCTGTGTAGCTCTTTTGTTCTGATGTGGGTCTCTTGCAGGTAGCATACGTGCAGGTCATGTTTTCTTACCCATTCTTTTGATTGGAGAATTTAATCCATTCACATAAGGTTATTATTGATAAGTACTTATTCATTGCCATTACCTGCATTCCTCTGTCTCTCACTGTTTTTCTTCTTGTTCTTAAAGCAGTCCATTTAGCATATCTTGCAATCCTGATTTGGTTGAGTTGTGTTCTTTGAGTCTTCTTTTGTCTGGGAAGCTCCTTATTTCACCTTCCATTTTAGTTGAGAGTCTTCCTGGGTAGAGTAGTCTCAGTTGCAGGTGTTTGCTTTTCATTACTAAGAATATTTCTTGCCATTCCCTTGTGGCTTGTATTGTTTCCATTGAGAAGTCAGCTGCTAGCCTTATCAGGGCTCCCTTGTAAGTTACTTCCTGTTTCTCCCTTGCTACCTTTAGGACTCTCTTTGTCTTTGAATTTCGACATTTTTTATTTTATTTATTTTTTAATTACTTTGTTGTTGTTCAATTACAGTTGTCTGCATTTTCTCCCCATCACTCCCTCTTCACCCCAGTCAAACCCACCTCCCTCCCTTGCTTCCACCCTCTCCCTCGGTTTTGTCCATGTGTCCCTTATAGTAATTCCTGAAAACCCTTCTTCACACTGCCCCGCCAGCTATTGTAAGGTTGTCCTTAATTTCAATGTCTCTGGTTATATTTGGTTTGCTTTTTTCTTTTGTAGATTATGTTCCAGTTAAAGGTGAGATCATATGGTATTTGTCCCTCACTGCCTGGCTTCTTTCACTTAGCATAATGCTCTCCAGTTTCATCCATACTGTTGCGAAGGGTAGAGTGCCTTCTTTCTTTCTGCTGCATAGAATTCCATTGTGTAAATGTACCACAGTTTTTGATCCATTCATTTACTGATGGGCACCCAGGTTGCTTCCAGTACTTAGCTATTGTAAATTGTGCTGCTATGAGCATTGGGGTGCATAGGTTCTTTTGGACTGGTGTTTCAGGGTTCTTAGAATATAATCCTAGCAGTGGAATTGCTGAGAAAAAGGCAGTTCCACTTTCAGTTTTCATAGGAAATTTCATCCTGTTTTCCACAATGACTGCACCAGTCTGCATTCCCTTCAACAGTGCACTAGGGTTCCCTTTTCTCCACAACCTCTCCAACACTTGTTTCTTGATTTGTTTGTGATAGCCATTCTGACCAGTGTGAGGTGATATGTCATTGTAGTTTCAATTTGCATCTCTTGGATGCTAGTGATGCTGAGCATCTTTTCATATATCTCTGGGCCCTCTGTATGTCCTCCTTGGAGAAGTGTCTATTCAAGTCTTTTGCTCATTTTTAATTTTTTTTGTCTTCCTGGAGTAGAGTCATGTGTGTTCTTTATATATTTTGGACAGCAAACCCTTGTCCAAGGTCTTATTGGGAACTATGTTTTTCCATATAGTTGGTTTTCTTTTCACTTTAATACTTTTTTATTTAGCCATTCAGAAGCTTTTAAATTTGATGAGGTCTCATTTGTTTATTCTTTCCTTTATGTCCCTTGGAATTTTGCCATTTTCATTATGATGTGTCTGGGAGTGGGCCTCTTTGGATGCCTGTTGATTGGGACCTTCTCTGCTTCCTGGACTTGTGTGGCTTTTTTCTCTCATCAAATTAAGGAAGTTTTCCATGATTACTTTTTCAAACAGGTTTTCTATTCCTCGCTCCTCTTCTCCTTCTGGTATCCCTATTATATGGATATTATTATGTTTCATGTTGTCGTGCAGTTCCCTTTACTCCTTTTTATTCTTTTTGAGTCTTTTTTCTTTTTCTTCCTTTTCTGGCAGTTTTTTTCTACCTTGTCCTCCAGCTTGCTGATTCAATCCTCTGCTTCATCTAGCCTGGTTTTGATTCCTTCTACTGTGTTTTCAATTCAGAAATTGCATTCTTCATTTTCTCTTGGCCTTTGTTGATAGTTTCTATGTCCTTTTTTATACCGATATATTTTGCAGTAAGTTCTTCATAGTTTCCCTGTAGCTTTTGATAATTCACACTGAGCTCATTGAGCTTCCTTATAACCATTGCTTTGAACTCAAAATGTGATAGTTTACTTGCATCTATTTTATTTAGAAGTATTTCTGAGGATTCCTCCTTTCTTTTTGATTGTGGGTTGTTTCTTTGGTTTGCCCTTATTTGTGAGACTCTTCTTGTTTGCTTGTGCTTCCTAAATTGATCTGTTTTTACTTCCTGACTTTGGTGTGAACTTCTATGGTAGGAGACCTATGTGATTCAGTGGTGTAGTCTCCTTGATCACCTGAACTAGATGCTCTTGGGATGCACTTTATGCCATTTATGTCAGTTCGCTGGATGTAATTGCATTTTGATTGTTGTTGGGTCATTTTTTGTGGGTACTTCCCTCCAGCTGGTTGGCTGAGGCTCACTTCCCCCACCACATCTTGTTTGGTGTTGTGCAGGTGCAGATAGGTTGCACCAAAGCTGATTCTTCTGTCTGTCCAAGGTTAGAAGACTTCTCTCTTGCTATTACTGAGTTGTTTGTTCCAGATGTTTTCTCCACAATTGATTTGTAATTCCAGATTGGATCTTGACATCACCACTACAGTTGCATCAAAACCTCTCTCAGCTTGCACTATTGGCCATATCAAGTAGGAGTTGTATCTTGTATAACAGCTTTGATCTCTGTACAGGTCACTATTTCCAAATTGGCCAGGCAATCTCCTTATGTTCACAATGTCCCATGAGTTGGTACCTTAACCTAAATCGGCAGACTTGTCATAGTCAGCAAACAAGAGCAAAAGTTGTGGGTTACTGGATCAGGTGGGAAGTAAAAGGTGACCCTGGTATGGATGCGGGCTCACTGGTATAGCCATAGGCAGCATTGGGATACACATGGCTGTCTTCCTGCTTTGTGGCATCCCAGTGAGGCTGGAGTCAACTTATTGTTTTTTTTTTTAAATTTAATCTTTATTGTATTTTCCCATTACCATTTAGGCCTGTCATACTCCCCTCCCCCCAACAGTCACCATACTCTTATCCATGTCCATGAGTCCTTTTTCCTTTTTGCTCGATTCCTCCAATCTCTAATCCCTCCCAGATAGCTGTGCTCTATTCTCTGTCTATGAGTGTGCCTCTGTTTTGCTGGTTAGTTCAGTTTGTTCTTTAGATTCCACATATACACTTCTCCAAAGAGGACATACACATGGAAGACAGGCATATGAAAAGATGCTCAAGGTCACTAATCATCAGAGAAATGCAAATTAAAATCACAATGAGATACCATCTCACAACTGTCAGAATGACTATCATCAATACATCAACAGACAACAAGTGATGGCAAGAATGTGGAGAAAGGGAACCCTTTTACACTGTTGGTGGAAATGCAGAGTGGTGCAGCCACTGTGGAAAGCTGTATGGAGATTCTTCAAAATGTTAAAAATAGAACTTCTTTTTGATATAGTGATCCCACTTCTGGGAATATGTCAGAAGGAACCCAAAACACTAATGCAAAAGAACATAAGCACCCTTATGTTCATTGAAACATTATTTACAATTGCCAACATATGGAAGCAACCCAATGTCCATCATTAGATGAGTGGACAAAACAACTATGGAACATTTACACAATGGAATACTATTTGGCCATAAAAAAGAAGAACATTTTACCCTTTGTGACTGTATGAATGAATCTGGTGAACATTATGTTAAGTGAAATAAACCAGTCAGAGAAAGAAAAAAAACTGATTACTACAACTGGAAATGTCTTGGGGTCTGTTAACTGGTAGGAAACATTTCAGCATCTTATGAGTCCTAGCATAACTATTTAAGAATCACCCATATTCTTTAAAGTTTTGGTGAGCTTGGATATGGAAATTTTAAATCTCCTCTTGTAAAATTTATTCATCATGAAGCTGTTGTGGAAAATACTATTCCCAATATTAAGCAGAGTGCTCTGGAGCATTTTGCTTATTCAGTTAGAGACAGAAGAGAAAGGAGAAAGCTCCTATAGTTCACCCAGAAATATTAATGTCTTCAGAGAATTTTATCTGGGGACTACCTAAGAATGAAGAGTCAGAGGGAAGCATAGCCCAGAAAATGTCTGTCTCTCCACTACCAGTCATAACAGTCAAGCCTCCATATTATACACACAAAAAATATCTAAGGAATCCAATAATTCTTTGTCAGCTGCTCATGCAAATAGCAAAACAGAGGAAGAAAACATGGCATCACAATGACTGGTCTGGCTCAGTTAGTTGGGCATCACCTCACAAAGTGAAATGTTGCTGGTTAGATTCCTAGCCAGGGCATATGCCTGGGTTGTGGGTTCAGTCCCCAGTTGGGATACATAGTAGGAAACAAATTGATGTTTCTCTCCCCTTCCTCACTTTCCAAAAATAAATATATAAAACCTTTTTTTAAAGTGGCATCCAGAGAGTCTGTAGAAGAAACAGGCCCAGTGCAAGAGTCTAGAAATGGAGCTGCCAGGCCAAGGAATGCAGAGAAGAATGGTGATGCTGAAAATTCAAATTCTCAACCAGAGAAAACAATGAATAATCACACAGAGAAAAAGGAGAGTACATCTCCTCCTTAAAAAAATGAAGGAGGTGAAAATCATAACAAAAACTAAAAATCCTGGAAATGCAGTTTCCTAGAATGATGTACTACCAGAGTAAATTATCAGAAACCCACAAACATGTTTAGATACAGGAAGAAAAAATTGCTGTACAGTTTATCCTAAAGAGGAGAGAAAGGGCACATTTAAAATTTTAGCCATCTGTTTGTGATTTGTGCTGTAAGCATTTTGCTGTTGTTATTTTTTTTAATTCGGGTGACAATAAGTCACCAAAAATTTTGTGAATGTGTAAGTGCTGTTGTGCATGTGAGTATAAGAAAGAAAACAAGTGAAGCAACCAGTTCATAATTGAATCTGGTGAATGGTGTTTCAGTGTTATTTATTCTATCTTAGCTTCTTTTCTTAATGTTTGAAATTTTTCCAAATAAAAGTAAAAATCAAGTGAATTGATTATTCCTCTTCTTCCCCTCCCCAACACATACACACAGACATGCACAGTGCTAATTTTGTTTGGTTTATCTTGTTTATGTACCTATAACTTGTTTGGCTACAAGTATACTTCCACCCAGAAACCTAAGCTAGAAACTTGGAAATTTTATTTCACTTGTCCTTTAGCACTACCAGCAAATAAATCAGTCACCAGAGACTTTACTATGCTTCTGTAGACAATGTCATTAAAATATAAGTGCTCCATAAATCAATTTATACATATGTAATTTGTTTAAAATACCAATAATTTAAAACTAGACAAGCTCATTCTAGAGTTTATATGAAAATAAACAAATAATCATCACAGAAAATCATCACAGAAAAAGAAAAGCAAGCATGAGAAATCAGCCCTACTAGACATTAAAATTTAATATAAAGCCTCAAAATAAAACACAGTCATATTTTTGCAGGAATTTACAGACAGATCAATGCAACAGAACAGAAATGCAGAAACTGAACCAATGCATAGTGTCATGGAAAGATACAAAATAGACAAATTAACAGTGGTTAAATATGCGTGGGGTAGGAACTAGGTACAGGAGTAGAAGGCAGACTTTCCACCACATACCTATTTATACTTGTTCATTTTTGAGCCATATGAATATATTCACAAAATTAAATAAAATAATTAAATGTAAAAAGTAAAACATTTAAAGTCACTGAGTTGTAATGGTGCCAGAGTGAGAGAGTAGTCAACCCCTTCCATGAGTTTAGTCTCAAGACTGTATTCTGAATTCATCCAAATTGGACAAGAAAAAACTAGTGGCTGTACATCCAGGGTCATATTGCAAAGAGCACCACCAAACAATTGGTTTAAATATGTTCAGTTCATAGACCCATCTAAAAGAATCTAACTTTTAAATGCATTATATGGAACATATATTCTATAACAGCATCACATTAAAAATCACCAGTTTAATGAGATACCACTTCATACAAGTCAGAATGGCCATTATAAACAAATCAACAAACAAGAACTGCTGGTGAGGTTGTGGAGAAAAGGGAACCCTAGTGCACTGTTGGTGGGAATGCAGACTGGTGCAGCCACTGTGGAAAACAGTATGGAATTTCCTCAGAAAACTAAAAATGGACCTGCCTTTTGATCCAGCAATTCCACTGCTAGGATTATATCCTAAGAACCCTGAAACACCAATCCAAAAGAACCTATGCACCCAAATGTTCATAGCAGCCCAATTTATAATAGTCAACTGCTGAGAGCAACCTAAGTGCCCATCAACAAATAAATAGATCAAAAAACTATGGTACATTTCAACAATGGAATACTACACAGAGGAGAGAAAGAAGGAGCTCCTACCCTTTGCGACAACATGGATGGAAATTGAGAGCATTATTCTAAGTGAAGCAAGCCAGGCAGTGAAAGACAAATACCATATGATCTCACCATTAACAGGAACCTAATCAACAAAACAAACACACAAGCAAACTATAGCCAAAGACATTGAAATTGAGAACAGGCTGACAGTGACCAGAGGGGAGAGGAGAGGAGATAATGGGGGAAAAGTGTGAAGGGTTTACAGGAACAATTATAAAGGACATATGGACAATAACAAGGGGAAGTAGAAACATGGGAGGGAGGTGGGGAGGGCTGGGTGGTGGTGAGGGGTGGGGGGAAAGTCAGAAAACTGTACTTGAACAACAATAAAAAATAAAAAAAATAAAATTTATTTTGAAGAGCCCTGGCTGTTGTGGCTCCATGGACTGAGCGCCAGCCTGTGAACCAAGGGGTCACTGGTTTGATTCCCAGTCAGAGCACATGCCTGGGTTGCAGGCCAGGTCCCCAGTAGGGGGCGCATGACAGGCAAACACACATTGATGTTTCTCTCCCTCTCTCCCGTTCTTCCCCTCTGTCTAAAAATAAATAAATAAAATCTTAAAAAAATTTCTCTATAAAAGTTTATTTTGAAGACTCTTTTCTCCTATTCCTTAGTTTTTCCATGGGAATAAAATTGCTTGAATTCTTTCTTTGATTTTGTTTTCAATTTACCATGTTTCCTTTTAAGACATAGTTGATACTTAGGTTACCTCTCTATTTAGTCATTGTCATAAACAAAATTGTAAGATGTCACCCAATGAATCAAGTCTTTATATAATCTCCTCCTCTTGAGATCCAGCAGAACCTATGACCTTCTCCTAGCCAATAGAATATGGCAAAGGACTCCCTTCATTGGAGTATGCTATACAGCAAAGGTGTTACTTTATATAAGACTGTGCCTCAGCCGACCAAAATGAAGTATTTTCCTTCCTACTGGCTTTGAAGAAATAAGCTGCCATGTTGTGAGGGAACTTCTGAAAGGGTAATGTGACAAGGAACTGCTGTGGGGTCCTCTAGGATCTGAGAGTCTCCTCTGGCAGGTGTGTCGCAAAAAAGTGGGAACTTCACTCCTATGACTGCAAGCAACAGATTTCTGCCTGTTACCACATGAGCTTGATGATTCTAGTATCAATTCAATGTGGTGGGGATTGCCTACACCACCAAGCAATTTTCCAACCAAAAAGCAGAGTGTGTCCTACATTTCAACTCAATTCTGACACTATCTGCCTTGAGATAGATCACATCCCACAAGTTAAGGGATCAGTCCCAAAATACCACCACCACTTCAGATGCTAATCACAAGACCATGTTGTCATCTGTGCTTCTGATTGACTGGCTATAAACTACAGGATCTCATGATTTCCTCCTTAAGTTTGATTAATTTGCTAGAGTGGCTCACAGAACTGAGAAGAACATTTTACTTACCAGATTACCAGTTTATTGTAAAAAAGATATAGGTCAGGAACAGCCAGATGGAAGAGAAGCATAGTGAAAGGTATGGGGAAAGCACACATAGCTTTCATGTCTTCTCAGAGAGAACCATCCTCTGTAAATCTCCACATGTTCACCAACCCAGAAGCTCTCCAAAGCCTGTCCTTTTGGGTTTCTATGGATGCTTCATTAAATACGCAGGATTGAGTAAACCATTGACAAGTGGTGACTGAACTCAGGCTCCAGGTGCTCTCCCCTCCCAGGAGCTCAGGAAGGTTGGATTGAAAATTCCAACTCTTGATGGTTCCGGCCACAATGGAGGCATAGGTAGACACATGGTGCCTCCTTGCACAACCAAGATAGGGACGAGAACAATATAGAAACAAAGTAACAACCAGAACTGACAGAAAATTGAAGTGTATGGAAGTTGGACACCCAAGGATTTAAAATGAGACACGTTCATCCAGACCAGTAGGAAGGGCGGAGTCGGGCCAGGCGAGGGACTCAGAGCGTAGAGCAGAGCAACTAGGGCAGCGTGCAAGACTGCAGCAGGCAGACCCTGGGCACACAAGTGGTGGTGGCTGGCGGACCCTGGCCAGGGGTTGGCAATGAGCAGACCCAGCAAGGTGGCCACTGGGAAGCAAGGCACTGCACCCAACTCAGGGACCCAGCGCCAGGAAATACAGCTTTGGGTCACTGACCAAGGAAGAAGGTCCCGCCGGGTGCACAGGCCCACCCACATGGGAATTGGCACCAGAGGGGCCCAGTTGGCTCACAGAAAGTGGTGGAGGGGTCTGGGGTCCTACTGAGAGAAGCAAGCCCCATTGTTCCTTCTCAGACCCTACCCCCACATACAGCGTGACAACCCAGCAACTGGGGTGCCCCACCCTGGAGAACAACTAAAGTCCCACCCCTCACTACAGGTGCTCGACAAGACCAAAAAAAAAAAAAAAAACAGCAAAGAGATGGCTCAAACAGAAGAATTGAGAGCCCCAGAACCCATCCTTTT
>JAPYXV010003178.1:0-12495 GCA_028533065.1 Trachops cirrhosus
GGGGGGAGGATTATCGCTTCTTGGGAACAGCCTTTCAGGTGTGGAAGATGAAGAGCGCAGGAGATGGATGGTGGGTGGTGATGGTCGCTCAGTGCCGTGAATGTCCTTGATGCCACCAAATGGCACACCTACAAATGGTTGAAATGGCAAACTTTACATTATGTGTATCTTACCACAACAATTCACGCAGCACCCTCCTGGCCCACCACCACGTGGGGACGCTGGCTGCCTCCGAGCCTGAAGCGTGGAGGGCAGGGGCAGAACGGGTGTCCTGGCGTCTCTGTGGGGCAGAGGCTGTCTCCCCAGCCTGCATACGTGGGCGCCCTCCAGGCACTGAGCTTGGGGGAGTCCGGCAGGCAGTGCCCACCGGGGAGGGGCAGAGCTGGTCTCCTAGGACCCCAGGGGGGTTCTCACAGACATGCTGACCCCCAGAATGCTGATATAACGAGACACCCCAGGGTGGCCCCACCTGTGTCTATGGGGAGCTCCCCGCAGGCCAGCAGAGTCCAACTCCAGCAGATGTGGCCCGAGCCCTGCCCACGACTCATGGACCTGTCAGGGTCCTGGCCCACCTCCCACTGCAGGGTCCACCCCGGGGGGCACACGGGCTGTTGACAGAAACCCCAAGCCTGCTCCGCTCCCATTCGCCGGGAGCTGGAAGTTCTGGGACTTGGCCCCCATCAGTGTGTCTGAGACGTTCACTGAGAACTTCCTCACCTCTGGGCAGGAGACGCCCCGGGAGGGTGTGTAGGCGCCTTTTCCCAGCGGCTCCCTGAGGAATTAAGCTCAGTCTCTCACAGCGCTGTCTGGCTTCACAGGAGCACTGTCCCAAAAGCACATGTAGTGACTTCCTCCCCGCCCCCCACTCCTCCACCCTCTGCCCTCCACCCTGTCTTCCTCCCCAACATCTCTACCCAGAGTTCCCGATGAGCTGCGTCCACTCACATCATTGATGCGGGTAACTGAGCCAAGACGCTGACCCCACCTGTTCTGTCTGGGGTGCGGCGGTGGGGGGGGAGCCTGACAGCACCCTGCTCCCTCCACCACCCTCGGCCCTGCAGCCCGTGGAGCCCAGCGCCCTCGAGCCTCACCCCTTCTCAGGCCTGGATAGATCTCCTCCATCCCTGGCTCTGGGGCTTCATTGTTCTTTTTTTTTTTTTTTTAATTTTTTCAATTACAGTTGACATGCAATATTATTTTGTATTAGTTTCATGTGTACAATATAGTGGCTAGACAGTCATACCCTTCACAGAGTGTCTCCCCCGGTACTTCCATCGCCACCTGGCACTGTACACAGCTGTTAGGACATCAGTGACCACATTCCCTGGGCCGCACTTCACATCCCCATGACTGTTCTGTGACAGTGGATCTGCACTGCTTGGTCCCTCCCCCACCCCCTCTGGCGCCCGTGAGTTTGTTCTCGGTGTCTGAGTCTGTTTCTCTTTGGTGTGTTCGTTTATACTGTTCTTTAGGTTCCACGAGTAAGTAAACTCTTGATTGTCCTTTTAATTAACTGGGAGAGTGGCTCTGTAGCCTCTGGCCCTACTTCGGAGCAGTCTCCGACCAAGGCGAGGCCCAAACGGCCAGAACCCACTGGGGTGGGGACAAGCAGGCCCAGCTGGAGTGAGGCGCGGGGACAGCCCAGACTCCACGGTCAGCCGGGCATGGAACTTCCCCAGACTACCATCAACTCACAGAGTGACCCTGGCTGCCACTCGCCCGCTCCGTGCCTCTGTCCCCACCTGGAACGTGGCTCTGGGGACGCATGGCGTGCACTGTGCTCAGAGGGCGTAGCTGGAATTTGAATCGCGGTGGCTGCTCCTTTAGCAGGCACCGACTGCCTCGATCTCCCCACCCCTGTAATGGAGTGCTATCGTTCCGCTCCTTAGTAGATTGGCTGGAAGGTGGAAGTGCAGTCGTTTTCCTCCTTAGCGGATTGGCTGGAAGGTGGAAGTGCAGTCGTTTTCCTCCTTAGCGGATTGGCTAGGAGGCGGAAGCGCAGTCGTTTTCCTCCTTAGCAGATTGGCTAAGAGGTGGAGCGCAGTCCTTTTTCCTCCTTAGTGGATTGGCTAGGAAGTGGAGGTTCAGAGAAGCTGCCTGAAGCGCTTAGCCGCTGTACAGCCCAAGAGGCCGAGGCAGGACCGGACCTGGAGCGAGCGGCAGGTGGAAAGCCGTAATGTAGACGTTCACTGCCTTGAGACGAAGAGGGTGAATGCTAACGTCGTCCGCCCAGACAGGAAGCTGGGACTCAGGACGAACAGGGCCTTGTGCCAGGTCACCCAGCAAAGTACTAGCAGGGCCGTGGTGGGAGCCAGGCTCTCCTGGTGCCCAGTCTCAGGTCTTCCTCTGGAGGTCGCCCAGCAGGCTGGGGGATGGCTGCCCAGGCCTTTCCCCGGGTGCCAGGTCACCTGGTGGAGGTGCCTTCTGGAGACAGTTGCCCTCTGGCCTCTCCGGACCTGCTCTACCAGAGCTGTTAGGGGGCTGGGGAGGAGAGACACTCCTTCATTCAACAAACATTCATTGAGCACCTACTGTGTTCCAGGCTATGTTCTGGATGCTTGAAATATGTGAAGAAAAGAGCTTCTTGGCCTTGGCCAGGTAGCTCAGTTGGTTAGAGCATCGTCCCAATACACCAAGGTTGTGGGTTCAACCCCAGGTCAGGGCACGTACAAAAATCAACCAATGAATGCATCAGTAACTGGAACAACAAATCAATGTTTCTTTCTCTGTGTGTCTCTGCCTCTGTCTTTCTCTCTATATCTCTCTAAAATCAATAAATTTAAAAAAAAGATCTTGAAGCTTGTGCTCTGGTCTGGGGACACAGGCGATCAGCAATAGCTATAGTAATACGTGCATTGTGCCGTGTTTGGCAGATGACGATGCCGTGAAAGGGGAAGGAACAGAGCCGGGTAAGGGGCTCGGGAACAGTAGGGTGGGAGGGCGTAGCCTCACCGAGACCACAGCTTAAGTGAGGACTTGTAGGACTTGTTGGAGAGAGCCACGTGGCTATCGGGGGAAGAACATTCCAGGCAGACTGACCAGCCAGTGCAAAGGCCCTGGGGCTGGCTTACACCTGGAGGTTTGAGGCAGACCAAAAGTCCGAGGCGGCTGGGAGACAGTGAGTAAGGCGGAAGGTAGTGGTGGGCCAGGTTGTGCAGGGCCCCACAATCTGGAGGGATTTGGGCTTCACTCTGAGGCAAAGGGAATCATGGGAGAAGACGGGCCGCAGGAGGCTGGAGGTGGGGGCTGCTCGAATGCAAGGTGTGGATGCGCCCCCAGACCTGGCTAGCTCCCAGCTGCCCCAACACCCAACTCCGTCACGGTGGGGGGCCTGCAGAGACGCTTCTGAACTGGGGGAAAGCCACTGCCACTGCCTGCTCTAAGCGAGGACAGAAATGTCCTCCTTGGTGGGCACAGGTTCCCAGGGAGTGACCAACCGGCTGCTTAGGACATCTCCACATGGGAAGTCCCTGCCAGGGGGTCTTGGGGAGCAGCTTTCTTCCTGCCCCCCCCCGCCGAGGGAAAGTGGCAGCTGCTTATCTGATTGGGGACTCAGGGCCCTGGACTGCAGTCAACACGCCCTCGCCCTGCTCACAAAACGGTGTTTTCCAAACACACAGCTCCTCCAAGCCCCTTATCAGGCCTCCAGGTGTCCGAGCCCCGTTGCCGGGCAATGCTGTCTTATCTGCGAGGTCCGCTCAGGGGCCGGTGCGGGCTGATTGCATTAGGTCCTCTCCCACCTGCCTCCGCAAACATCTCCAGGGCCTCCAATTAAGGTTTTGCTTTTCTTCTCTGGCAGATGTTTGTTTTAATTTAATAAAGCGGTTTACAGGCCTTAGTGGGTGGACGAGGGCTTCAGTGGGCTGTAGCCCAGGGGGATGGTGGGAGAGGTTGGGGGTGCTGTGGGCACCACACCCTGGACAGCACAGCAGGGTGGAAGGAAGGACCAGGCCTGGTTCAAACTGAGATGCGAGAAGTCTCCCCCGTGCCTCACCTCCTGCCCTGCTTCCCACAGCCTTTCCCACAGGGGTCCCGCAGCGGCCTCACTCCCGGCCAGGGTGTCTTCTAGGGAGACTCCCCTGGGTCAGACACATCTGTTTCCGGGGGGAAAGCAGCTGGGAGGTGGGTCTGCTGAGACCCCATAGAGAGGTGCGGTGGAAGAACTGCTTCGCAGGGCACACTCCCGAAGTGATGGCAGCTGACCACAGCAGTGGACCCAACCAGGGGTCGGGGGCATGAGGTGCCGAGTGGAGGAGGGCTGGTCTGGCTGCTTGGCCAAGGCCCGTGGAAGGGAGGGTGGGTGGTGGGAGGCCCCCCTGCCCTGAGGACGGGGTCAGAGCGAGGCAGGGGGACTTCTAGGTTGGGGCGGGCAGCTGGGACTCTGAGGGAGAGACAGCCCCTGTCTAGGCCCCAGCCTCTCCACTCCGTGGCCTCCCAGAGGAGGGTCTTCGGGCCACCCTGACGCCCAGGGCCGTCACCAGCTAGTGGAAGCCTGCACTTGGGCATCAGGAGCCCTGGTTTGAGTCCTGGCTCTGCCTAATCCCACAGTGTCACCTTGCAAATGTCACTTAACCTTTCTCAGCCTCTGTTTCCTATTCTACAAAACGGCCAACAGAATTCCTGTGTGATTTCTGGGAATTTGACTGAGGAAATGCCATCGCCCACGTCCGTCAATGTTTACTCTGCTGGGGCGGCTCAGGGGGGCTGAGCACGAAAGGGAAAGCTCCCGGCTGCTCACCACATGTGACTGCCTCTCCGTGTCTCAGGGGGCCGTCATAGCTCCCCACCACCCACTCCCTCGGGCTTTGCCCTCTGGTGGAGCATTTGGTTCGTGTGGTTCCTTTGTAGTTGGCCGACTGACTAAATGAGCCACCTCCTTCGCCGTCCGCATCAGCTTCTGGAGAGCCTCAGCTTTCCCGTCTGTAGAATGGGCATGCTGGTGATAGCCCCACCTCCCAGGGCCCTGGTGGGAGCTCTTGGAGTCGCTGCATATCACGTGTTTCGTCACAGGGCCTGGCCTAGCATGAGCGCTCAGTCAAGTCCGCAGCTACCTGCTTGCAGTGACTTGAGGATGTGGTTTTCCTTCAGGCGACTGAGTATCTCTAAGGTTCAAGGTGAACGAGCTGCCCACAGCTGCCCTTAGTGTCCTGCGAAGTTGAGCTGAGCCCTGGGAGGGGGATTTGCGGTGGGGGGTGGTTGGGGACCTGAGGCTGGGCTGATTCTGCCAGCCACAGAGGGCAGAGCCCCCTGCCCCCAGCCCTCAGGCCCCTCGCCAGCCTGCCCAGCTGGGGGACCGGGGGCAGGCCGGGGGAGCTCCTGTGTGCCTGGGGCCCACAGGGCGGGGCATGAGCCTCCTGTCTCCTGACAAACGGTGTTTCAGAGCCAATTAGCTGAGCAGCCGCTCCCCCCAGGAACAGGCTGTTCTCTCGGCCCGTCCTCGGTTCCCCTGCTCCGAGGCTCAGCGGCTGGGTGCCTCGTTTCCCCTCCTGCCTCCTCTCCCTGTGGGGCTGCCAGGGAATCCTGGACCCCCTGGGGCCGAATCACAGCCCTGCCCCTGGCAGAGACCTAAGGAAGGCCAGGTGCCGGCCTGGCGTCCTCAGCTTCCTCCGCCTGGACCATCCCAGGCTGCTCAGCCACCTCCTCCTGGGATCCCCGAGTGAGATCTTAGTCCCGAGACACGGAGTGCCAGCGGCACACAGGGCCACGAGGCTCGGAGGCCAGAGCAGTGTCACCGAAGGGGAGAGCTGAGCCTCCAGGGCTTTTGTGCCAGAATCGCCAGTTAGTTAGGGCCCTTGGGAGGTCAGCTTGCGTCCCCCACAGCCTCTCCAGTAGCAGGACAGAAGGAAAGGCACACACAGAGAGCCCCAGGGGCTCCGAGCCCTGCCTCACCTCCCAGCTGAGAAGGACCACCTGGCCCTGGGCCGGGCCTTCACGCCACGTGCCTCGCAGAATGTCTAAGAGGAAAAAGCTGCTCATACCTAGTGTTGTGACGGTGTGGAGGAACTTGAACTCACACGCTGCTGGTGGGAATGTAAATTCACTTTGGGAAACAGTTGGTCATTTCTTTACAGTCGAAACGTGTACCTACCATATGCCCCAGCCATTCCACTCCTAGGCATTTGCCCAAGACAAATAAAACCGCTCAGTGCTTGTACATGAATATTCACAGCAGCTTTATTTGTAATAGCCCCCCAACCGGAAACGACCCAAATGTCTACCAACGCATAAATGAGTAAGAAAGTTGTAGCATCTCCATATGATGACCTAGGACTTGGCAGGAAAAGGAAGTGAACTATTGCTATGCACATCAATATGGGCGACTCTCAAAATAGCAGCCAGACAAGGAGAGCACATACTGTATCATTCTGTTTCTATAAAATTCTGGGACATGCAAATGAGTCTATAGTGACAGAAGGCAGATTGGTGGTTGCCTGGGAAGGAGAGGGAGGGGCCACAAGGGGCCAGGAGGAGATTTGGGGGCGTAATGGACCTACTCACTAGCTTGGTTGTGGCATGGCTTCACGGGGGTGTGCACAGGTTAAAACTCAGCCCAATGTACATTTGAGGTATGCACAAGTATGTGCTAAAAAAAATAAGCTGCCACGATGTTAAATCACTATGTTGTGCACCTGGAACTAATACAATATTGTGTGACTGCTATACTTTAATTTTTAAAAAAGGCCACAATGAGACACCACCAGCACACACCTTACAGACAAAAAGAGCTGCCAGAGAACCCGGAATCCAGGCAGATACGTGGAGACGTAGGCACCTGCTAGTCTCAAGCTGGCTTGACCAGCATGAGGGAAAGAGTCATTGTCCCCGTCTGACCCATGAGGACCTGGGGCCCAGCGAGGTGAAGGGCTGGGCCTGACGTCACACAGCAAGCCCAGGGCAGAGCCCATGGCACGATCCCCGCTTCCTCCTCTGGATCCAGCAGGTTTTCTGTGGGCACTGGCGTGCTCCCAGGAGTCAGCCGGGACCTGCCAGTGCGTCCTGACCTGAGGAACAGGGTGTCCCTGCCACCTGAAGATGTAATCTCTCCCGCCCCACCCCCACCCGGGACGGCAGTCCCTTGACTGCACTTGTCACCAGGAGACCGGCTTCATTTGCGGAGAGAGGTGTGGTCACAGCGGCTCCCCAGGGAGGTAATAAAGAACGGGAGTAAGATAAGGGACAAATGCAATTACTTTAGGACACTGTTATCTGTGGCAGAGAAGGACTCAGGCCAAGGTGGTGACGTGGGCCCCTATCCCAGCATCCTGAGGAGGATGGCAGGGCCACTAGCACAGGAGAGAGCCGCAGGGCAAGGGGTCATATTTCGGGCGTGGAAGGGATGGCCGATGGGTAGGAGTCGGGGCTGGGCCCCGCGCCCACTCAGTTTCTGTCCAGGTGTTCTCCCCCAGCCCCGGAGACACCCCCCCACCCCCGTAGTGTTTGGAGTCAGAGCTGGGGGTGGATCCGGGACCCGGGGAGCGGGCACCAGCTTTGTGCGTGGACAGACCTGGGCGTGAAGCCCAGGACCAGCTGGTCCCCAGTCACCCTGCCTGGGAAGCGGGGGCAACGACGGTCCCTGGCTGTTCATAATGTGCTGCCCTGTCGGGCTGGGTCACACGGGTCACCTGCTTCCCCTCCCCTGCTGCCCTTCTGGTTTGTTTTCTCATCGTACTGTGCAAAGTCAAGTCTGGTCGCTCTGAGGACAGACTCGCTGTCCCTTGAGGGGTGGGCGGGGGGGGGGGGGGAGAAATGGGAGCAGCCACATTTGCTGACCTTGACCCTAGTGTAACACTTCACAGGCTGGGCCCCTTAACACAACAATGCCGTCACTTCCTGTCAACAGCAGGGACACCAAGGCCTTGCGAGATGGTGGCTTTCCTGAGGTCATAGAAAATAGGCAGAGGGCAGAGGGGCCTTAGCCCAGGCAGCCTGACTCCCAAGCCCACGGCCTTGTGAAGCTCCCCACTTCTCTGGGGGTTTCCCTTTCCTGAGTCCTGCCACACCCTGTGTGCTGAATGAAGCCCTTCTCGTGGTTCCGCGTGTGCGCACAGCGGCCTACAGTTTACAAAGGTCTCCCCCTCCCTCACCCCTACTAGCGTTTCTGGATCCCTCAGGAAAGGAGAGGGCTGCCTTCGTCCCCACTGCACAGACTGTAACGTGAAGGTGGGTGGCCACATGGCCAGGGAGCGGGTGGCTCTCCCCACAAGGGACCATTTTCTCTGCCCATCACCCCTGAGAAGTGGCTGTCATCTTGCCCAATGTACAGAGGCTGAAACTGAGGCCCAGAGAAATTCTGTCATTTGCCTAAATTTACAAAGCTGGGGTGTGGCTGAGCTAATACTGCCTCCCAATTTTCATGGTCCCCAAAGCCCAAGCTCTTTACCACTTTGGAATTGAACTTGAACAGGGTCTAATCCTATTTCAATGAATGGTGTGAGCCATCCTAACATCTAATCTAATCTAATCTAATCTAATCTAATCTAATCTAATGAGAAATGATAGTTAAGGCCTGCCTTTCCCAGCCCCTCCCAGGGGGAGGATCCGAGACCCTTTATTGAAGGTTCGGTCCTGCCATTTTCTGAGCCAATCAGATAGCATTCACTCATCCATTCATTCACTTACTCATTCATTCATTCAACAAAATGCACGAGCACCTGCCCTGTCCCAGAAACCAAGGGGACGCTGGTTCGTGAGGGGCTGTAAGTCCCGGGTTCTGCCCTGGAAGAGCTCCCCGCCTGGTGAGGGGGGAGATGAGCAGGTTGGTTGGAAACCTGCCCCTCTGCGTGGGCCGCGAGGTGCGAAGCCCCACACGTACCTCGGTGCACTCAGCACAGAGAAAACTGTCTGTTCTGAGTCTAGCTATTCAGCAGTTTCCATGGATACCTGATTATAATAACTAATTCGACCAAGTCAAGTGCAAAGCCAGTGCCTGTTTCAATCTTTGCTGTCATCTGCTCCCAGCCTTTCATCCCCCTGCATTTATTTCATTCATTCAGCGTTGACTGAGTAACTATAAGACTCTATACTTGAATGAATACGTTACTAATGTTCATAACCACCACCACCAACCCCTCACCCGCAAACTAACATTCACTGAAAATGTGTTTTGTGCCAGGCCAGGCACTGTTCCAAGCAGTGCACACGTACTCATTCATTCACCCCTCAAGTGTGCTTTGAGGAAGGAGCTGTTCTTGTTCCCTGCACAGGCTGAGGAAACTGAGACCGAGAAAGAATATGGGTTTTGCCCACTGAAAGTGGTCTTGGACCGGCTTCAATCACCATCGGATCGCTGGGGGACCCAAATGTAACCAGAGCTAGAGTTTGGAGCCTTGCCCACGCAGGCCACCTCTTCCTCTCCCCGGTCCCTGATCCCTGCATCCACCTGGCACGTGCTTGTGCTTTTAGTGTAGGGCTCCATGAAAACAAAGCAAGGCCCATGGGCCCAGGCCCACAGCCTGGCTCCAACACACCGTCCTCGTCCTTGGCGGCCGAAACTCCGAATCCAGGTGTGTGGGACAGGAGGTCTTTGAGAAGCACTGGGGGTGGGCGTGTGACTCTTTTCGCTCTCTGGCCTCTTCCCCACACCCCCACCCGACCCCTTCCCTCATACATGATTGTGTGGAAGGCAGGTGCCGAGCCGATGAGACTCGCGTGGGGTCTGAGCGGGATGGGGTGTCGGGAAAGCCCGCTCTCGTCCAGAGGCAGTGGAAGCTGGGGGTCCTCCTGGCTGAAACTCGAGAGGACTGTATGCATGTGGTGTGGTTTCACGAGAGCACTGGCGACAGGGGCGCCTTTCTCCCCGCAGCCTTCCCCCCAGAAGTCGGCTCCCGGGGAGCCTTCCCTGACCTCTCAGACCACGTCGGCCACAAGATCATGGACTCCAGAGGGGTCCTGAAGGTCACCTCAATGGGGAAACCAAGACCAGCCCAAGGACAGAGTCCTCAGAGTGTATCTTCTCACGCCCTCTGGCCCTGACCTTCACTCTGGCTCCTTTTGATTCCCTGCAAATTCCCTACACTTTCCCAGGAACGTGGCATGTCATGTGCCCACCCCGCCCACCTCCTCCTGCCCCTCCCTTCCTCATGCAGTCATATCGTGAGCGTAGAGGTCTGCCCGAGGGTCCAGCCTTTGGGTTTGTTCCGGAAGCATAGGGTCAGAGGGGCTTGGAACTCAGAGGGCCCAGTTCCAAGTCCGGGGCCTGAGGCTCTGAGAGGCGAGCCCTGGAACTGACCTCTGGTCTCAGGTACAGTGAGAGGGGGTCTCCCCCTGGCAAGGTGAGGACCAGTGACAACTCCAACGGCTGCGCTCAGCCGGGCACTTCACAGCCAAGACACCACTTATTTATTTATTTATTTATTTATTTATTTATTTATTTATTTATTTATAGAGAGAGGGAAAGGAGGGAAGAAAGAGAGGGAGAGAAACATCAGTTGGTTACCTTCTCATACACAGCCCCAACTGGGGATCTGGCCCACACCCCAGGCACGTGCCCTGACTGGGAATCGAACCAGCGACCCAACCCACTGGGCCACAACAGTCAGGGCCCATATTCTGATCCCTATGCCAGCTGATCCCTATCCCGTGGTGGCTCTGCAGTTAGTGGCGATGACAAGACTTGAGCCTTGGCCATTGCTTCCAAGACTGGGGACTCTTCCCTGCACCCCACTGCCTCTTGCCATGGAAAGTGCCCAGAGAGAGAGGCTGGAGGCCCCAAACACAGGGCGATGTCTTCCGTCTCTCAGAAGCCAGGACATGCTGACCAGAAGAGGGGCCCCCGTAGACCTGCTTCTGTGCCCCTGCGCGTCCCATTCACGTTTTCTTGACTTCTGGACAGGTGCGCCCCAGCCAGCTCGAAGCCTTCCCTCCCGGGCACCTGTGGCCGCCCGCCACCCTGTTCCCACGCCTGAATCAGTGGGCGCCGCCTTGCTGCTGCTTTCCCTCGTATTGACGCGGAGCAGTTACCTCCTTCCAAATCGGGAAAGGAGGTTAGAAAAAATAGCTTGCAGCTGCCCAAGGCACGCTCACCTCCTTTGTTTGGCCAACGCAGGGCTATTTGTGTTGGGTTTCCATATGGCTTCGTGACAGGCGTGGCTTTCCCTTCAGCATCTACAGTGGATGCCACTGAGGCTCTATGTCCCCAGCCTTCCTCGGACATCAGCTGCAGCACCGTCCCCAGGGGGCAGTTCATGGCTCCAGGAGCAGTCCTCCGTCAGCAGGGGGCGGCAGTCAGCGGCACACACTCCAGCCTCCCACAATTCCAGATGACACTGAACTGCATTGTACACAGATCCTCGGAAGGTCCCCTGGGGGAGGGTGACGCAGATCCTGGCTCCTGGGGTCCACGGCATTATGGATGAGACGAGACAAATTCACATGGACTACCGAGCCTGTGGAGGGAAAGGGATGGCATGGCTTCTCTCTCAAGAGGAGAGCACCTTGACCCTTGCCTTCACAAGCTTTTATTGGGTTCAATTTGCACAGGAATACAGGGTGAATATGTAAAGCTCATCAATCATTGTCAGGCAGAAATGATTAAACAACAGATAACATTCAAAGAACTCTGAGGGCTTATTCTGAGTCAGGGTCAGATAATTAAAGGGTCATAAAACTTTGGGGAACAAACTCACTTCCTGCTTGGACCCTTACCATTTTTTTCTTTTTTTAAATATGTTTTATTGATTATGCTATTACAGTTGTCCCATTATCCTCCCTTCATTCCCCTCCACCCTGCACACCCTCTCCCACCCACCACATTCCCCCGCTTTAGTTCATGTCCATGTGTCAGAAGTTCTTTAGCATCTATATTTCCCATACTATTCTTGCCCTCTCTGTGTTTATTTTCTACCTACCATCTATGCTACTTATTCTCTGTACCTTTTCCCCCTCTCTCCTTCTCCCACTCCCCTGTTGCTAACCCTCCATGTGATCTCCATTTCTGTGGTTCTGTTCCTATTCTAGTTGTTTGCTTAGTTTCTTTTTGTTTTTGTTTTAGGTGTGGTTGTTAATAATTGTGAGTTTGCAGTCATTTTACTATACATGTTTTTTATTTTCTTTTTCTTAGAAAAGTCCCTTTAACATTTCATATAACAAGGGCTTGGTGATGATGTACTCCTTTAACTTGACCTTACCTGAGAAGCACTTTATCTGCCCTTCCATTCTAAATGAAAACTTTGCTGGATAGAGCAATCTGGGATGTAGGTCCTTGTCTTTCATGACTTGGAATTATTCTTTCCTGCCCCTTCTTGCCTGTAAGGTCTCTTTTGAGAAATCAGCTGACAGTCTGATGGGAACTCCTTTGTAGGTTACTATCCCCTTATCTCTTGCTGCTTCTAGGATTCTCTCCTTCATTTTTACCTTGGGTAATGTAATTATGATGTGCCTTGGTGTGTTCCTCCTTGGATCCAACTTCTTTGGGACTCTCCGAGCCTCCTGGACTTCCTGGAAGTCTATTTCCTTTGCCAGATTGGGGAGGTTCTCCTTTATTATTTGTTCAAATAT
>JAPYXV010003179.1:0-12494 GCA_028533065.1 Trachops cirrhosus
GGATCACACTTATAAAGGGAGAGGGAAATGCATTATTCTACTTTCATCAACTAGACTCATATTTTACTAAAATTTTACTTCAAAGAATATTTATAAACAAAAGCACCACATTAGATTTTTAAGATAAAATCTAATAGTATTAGTGTAAAATCTACACTATTAGTGAAAAATTCTTTCTGCTAAGTAGTATAATGGTTTGTCATTACTGATACAAACCAAGAGAGCATTTCAAAGATAATACTTTTTCACTGACATTTTTCCTACCATAGTTTTTCTTTGTTTGAGAAGGTAATTTTATCATACTGAGTTCTTTTAATTTCATGTTGTTGCTTAATTTTGTTAAAGCTCTCTCCCATTTTTCTTAACCATACCTAATTATTTAATTTTAGATATAAAATGAAATTAAATGAACACAACCCACTGTACATGTTAGTCACAGATAAATAGATCTGAATTATGCTCCATTTGTCCACTGAACTCTCTCTGAGTAAGACGTGTAATTGCTGCTAACCACAATAAGAACAGTTAAGAACTGAGTATCAATGTGAATATAGGTTATTTAGGTGAAGATATTCATAAGTCAAACATAAGTACATAAAAATCATTTGATTTGATTCATATATCTGTGAATACTTACTAATGAATTTTGGCTATCCTTCATTAGTCCTGAAGCAATCTACATTATATTTCATTCAGAGAGTGGAGATTTATGTTGATTTACACAGGAAAAAAATAAATAATGAAAAATGATCTTGAATCACATTTTTATTTAAATGGCCATACACTGTTAATTTGAAAATAAAGAATTCATGAACAAAATGGAAGAATAAAAATTAGAGAGTATTTGAATTTACAGCTTTAAAAGACTGACTAAGAAATTAAACAGCCATTCTTAAAATCTTCTATATGTGTACTAACATCACAAAAACATTTTCTGGATAAAGGCACACAAACACAGGAAGGCATGTCCTCAAATTTCCTATTAGAGCTACAGGAATGAAAGGCAACCAAGGTGATTTTGGCTTTCCTTTCCTGCACAGATTAATGTCCTTAATCATTTTTCTATGCTCTCCGATAACTACTCAATATGCATAACAAGGCAGGTACACATAAGCAGATCATTTGTTCGGCTTCATTTTCTCCATAAAGTAACCAGGTGATACATTCTTACCTGAACTTGGTTTGCTGACCATCATCTGAGTCAGAAACCTTGTAGTTTTCCAGAGCTGCTATCTATTCTAATGTCTTACAGGTACGTACTAAGTTTAGCAACAGAATAGACTCATGAAATACTTTATCGCTGCAAGACACACAGAGATAACATGTAAAAAAGTACACGATAGGGATTCAACACAAGGGTAAACTAAAACTAATAGTTGAGGAATATCAAGTGTGGTCGACGTCTCTGCATCGTGAACCCCGGGTGAGTGTCCGAGCGCCCGAGCTCGTATAAATCAGGACGCAGGGGATGCAAATGCGGTGATCAAGAGCAGATGCATACTCAGGCTTTATTAGCAGTAATATTTATACAGATATATTTGGCAAGCGTTCCTACTTATTTTGAATGTTAGAACAGCTGCAACCGTTCAAGGCTGCTTATAACAAGTTTACATACTTGCAGACTATACCTAGCTCCTTGTCCTTCTCCCGAACTCAATTTCAAAGAAGGAGATAAAGGCTCTTATCCTACTGGCTTGGGAAAGTAATTCAAGGCCAGGAGTCCGGTCTCAGAGGCGCCTGGTTTGCCAGGGCGGACACAGACTTCCAGATGCCTGTCCTTACTCGACCCGAGCCTCAGGAGTCCGCACATTATCCCCACAATCAAGAAAAGAGCAATACTATTAATTTAACATATTGATTGAACTTAATAAAAGGGAGCACACCCACCTAAAATATACATAAAAGTTAACAAATAAAAGAAAATTATTCATGTTTTCAGAAAAGAAAAAATGAAACAAAAAGTTTAAATCATTTGGCCATCATAACAAGATATAGGATAATAGAAAAAGGACCTAATTCTACATCCTTGGACATTAAACAATGTGTTCCTTTCCAAAGTATATTTTGAGAGGAAAATAAAAAATCCTTTTTATATGGGTATAATTTTCAGAAATATCTTTCTCTTGAATACATTATATTATGGCCTTCAATTCTGAGATAATTTTGTCTTCCATCTATTTTCAAGACTTTAGTTAATTCTTGTTTTATTTATTTTATCCTATAACATTTGTTCTTACTTTTTTAGTTTATCTTCCATATTTTATTATTAATAATCTATTCAGGTGTGTTTGAAAATATATGCTTTTTTTCAGAGTGTGTTAATTTGTTTTTAATTTTTAAGAAAAAAATTGTCATCTAAACTGTTTAATTCTCAATTAATTGAACTGAGAATTTGTCTTGTTACATTTCTTTTGCAGAGATGACTATTATTTTCATCTACTGATGTTGACAGGATTTGAAAGCATCTTCTTCTGGTAATCTAGTAAAAAATGTTTTAGTTTAATTGATCACTTTTGGGGACTATTTTGCTGTTGTTGTTTTGGTAAAACAGATTCCTAAGTCCTTTGTTCTTTTTTTTCTTAACCTTTCCTCAGTACTATCCTCCTCTTCATTATTTTTTCTTTTACTGTCTGGTCTCCAAATTATCTTTTTCATTCATGTCCTGAGTAGTGATACTTTCTAAAGATATCCTCATGTTATCCATATTTTAAAATCTTTTCCCTATAATATCAGTTCTGATTCATCAGGACTTCTTTCCTGAATTTCTATAGTAAGAAGGAATTTTGCTTCTTAAGGCTAAAACTATGTTGTTTCCCCTTGCTTTCTTCCAAGCAATATTGGGAATATATTCACATGCTTTGTTCACTATTGCTGTAAACTGATATTCCAGAAATGCATACATAGTTATTTGCTTCATTATTTTTTCCCACATATGTTTCTTTTAGTATTTGTGCTTTGAAAAGTGCTGTTTATTGTTGATGTCACTGTTTAATTTAAACACATATTTTACATTGGTAATTCAGACTAGAATTTCCTAGTGTTAATGTTGTTATAAGTTTGATAGTGATCACATGAAAAATAATTTATTGTGCAAGGAAAATGTTTCCATAATCATTAATTCAGAAAAAGATACACAAGTGGAAACAAGAATATAGTTTCCATAAGAATAGTTATGAAAAATTATACTAACTATATACTATATGGTAAAAAGACATACATGGCTGAGCAATGCATTCTTGGTCTCACTTGTTATTTTGGAAACACAAAACTTTTTGAAAATCAAATGTAAGTTTCTGTTTAGTACTGGATATCCAGTGCCTATGCAAGTACCTGGCAGGTAGTGGGTACTCAGTGCATATTAATTATTGAATGAATATTAATACTGAAAAAAATTATGTTAGAATTTCATTGTAACATTATCAAACCTTCATTTCCAAGCACATAGACCAGAGTCATTGAATAATCCCTTATGTTCTCCATATGTCCTTCGACTCGCTTTCCCATGATGCACACTAACACAGATGAGAATGGATTCTTTGGACATGTTTTTAGACTAGATTATACTTTTAGACCCTATTTGCAGTCCATCTTGTTGCATCAGCCTTACAGTGAATTTTCCTGCTTTCCAAGCACAACCTATTACATAAACCTTTGCTGACATTTATCCTCATTAACTTCATCCTCCTGAACTATGCCCCTTGCTTCAATTCCCAATGATTTGTCTGGAAGCTGCCATCTCTGAAACAGGCAGAAGATAATCAAAGGACATATCTCTAAGGACTATTGAAAGAGGCAGTGGCACTAGCATCTAGCATTTTGGAGAGTGGCAGGAACTCAGTTATTAAGAAACTGGAGGGAAAATGTCAAACAGATACCAGTACCAGGACTGGCAAGTCTAACTTGCTGAGTAATAAACTAGGAATTCTTATGGTTGTAAATGTTAGAATGACATAGAGTTAGGATCTTCACAGAGCCTTGAACAAAAATATATTTTACACAAGTTTGAGTTACATGCCATCCTGCTGGAGAGTATTGACAAAGGTGTGAGAACATCTGTGTGCCTGTGAAGAGAACAGGCAGAGGTGTGATTGTCTCCATTTGAATTATGAGGAGGCTGAGAACCAAGCTGTCTACTTTGAGTCAAGAATGATGTCTTAAAAAATAACTATATTTTGTGCATAATAGCTGTATATCCCAATGTTTTCATTACTATGACAGCCATAGGAAAATCAAAGTATCTTAGAAATGTGCAGGCTTCCTAAAGGTTCATAAAAGGAAATAATGTATTAGCAATGTTTATTTGAAGTAATCTATAAAGATAATTCTTTTATTCCCCACATCTAGCCTCAATAAACAAGATACTAGATAATATATTTGGTGGGTGTGAATAATTCATTGACTTTTCAATTGCTCTAACATTTTTTTTAAAACTAATGTATTAATTCTATGTAGTTTCCATTTAAATTTGGTATATTACATTTTACTGAAGCTACATAAATTGACTTTAATTGAAAATCTTGTTTTTTCACAAAGCTGTTAGGAGAAGAAATCTGAAAATTTAATGTAAAATGCAATACTTGTCAACAACATCCTATTATAAAAAGGCCTCTGCCTCTGACCCAGTGTGTTACTTGGTGATATCTTGAGTTTTGACATACTTCCTGTGGGTGGAAAATTAATTCTATTTTAGTTTAATTTAATACTGGACTATTTTGAAATGATGTTTCTAAGCACACATGGCACTCAAAATTTACTGCTATCCTTTTAAAATCTTTGTTATCCAAGTTTTATTAGTATGTGTATAGGTGTTATTATTGTAAAGTACATATAAAATGATTTTTTCTACATTATAGTCTGCCTTAGGATTTAAATCTTAGCTTTCCATATTATACAATGCTACTGAGTCATAATTTCAATTTTTATATGGGTCAACAGAATAATTTTTAAACATGACAAAGTAACAATACACTGATATATTTGGCAAAGAAAATTTTTGTGTACTTTTGAAATCATTTTAATCTAGCTCAAGGAAACGAGCTTCCAAGTTAATTCTAATTTTTAATGTTACTGCTCACATAACTCAATGAATTTGTCTAATCTTTGGAATTTGGTCCACTGAAGAAAAAACTGAAACTAGTTTAAATCCTAGATTAGAAAAATAATTGTCAGGATACCAGACTTTCTTATGCCTTTTATCTTCTTATTTTTCTTAAAGTGCTATTATTTCAAAGGGAGGTAATAGACCTGATCACAAATGTTATTTGATTAACTTAATGCATACAGATGACTTTTAAAAAATAAATATAAGTTCATATCCTTTCTCATAGTCAAATGCTGTTATTTTATGAAAACATAGCTGTGCCTACAAAGTTCAGAGTAGTTAATTTCTGCTTTGAAGAAAATGGCTTTGATTTGTATAGCCTTTCAGGCACGTTCTTCAGGCCAGTATCTGCGACCCCACCTGCTGACACCTTCAAAGAAATACACAGATGCTTTGGGATAGCAATACAAGAATACCATGGTGTAGTCACTGTGATGCTCTTAAGTCCTGATGGCAAAGTGTCCTCCTAGGAAGTTTTAATAGAGTATAAATGTCCTGTTTAGAATGAGAAAATATTCCTAAATTTTAACTCTAGATCATATATTTGTGGTTAGTAACTATGAGAAGTTTCAAAGACTTTAATAATGTGTTAAGTTTAACATAATAACAAAAGGAACAGATATTTCATTTATATTGTATTTCATTTATACACATTCTTGTGGTTTGAATTTTTGTTTTAAGAATTTTGTATTCTATTAAGATCAAAGCAACTGCGGTCAGTTAGTTGATTATCAAAGTATTAAACCCTATAGCAACCTTTAATTATATTAAACAATTTCTTAAATGAAAAATTTATTTAATCAAAATTTAAATCCTGTTGCATGTTACTCATAGCATGTATAACTTAAAAAGATGCCTAAATAAGTACTGCTAATTAGAGAAAATGCATATGATAAACTATACATAAAACTGTATTTTAACCAGCATATTAAAAAGCATAAACTACAATCATTAGAGACCATAGTTCTTAAAGCAAAGGTTTTATAATAAAAAAGTCATCCCAATTATCTCAGTTTACCCACTAACTAATACAGTAAATTTTGAATCTAAATTATATGTGTTCTACCAATATCATCAAATACACCTGTCACTACTCTGGGGTCTGATATAATCCATTAACTCAATCAACATAGCAAATCTTTGAAAGCTCATTATAACCTTCTTTATTTGCTATAGAATAAACCTGGCATCACACAATAAAATGAAATATAAACAGACTGGATCTGGATGTTCAATTATCAAGATGCAAGATGGTTGATCTGCAGGAAAGATACATGATTTATGTGTTTAACTAAGAAAGTTTTAGAATGCTAGAATTAGATCAGGGGAGCCAGGAAAATTATCATTATAAATGATACATTGAGTTATATTTTCCCGACTAATACCTGCAGCATTCTATGAGTAGTATAGCAATCAAAAGAACCAATAGAAATGTCATTATTGACTCTGTACTCATGCCCCACTAATGAAAATTGACAAAAAGACAGATAGTATGCAAAAAGGCCATAAGGGTTTGAAATCTAAATTGGACAAATTAACAGAGAAAGTTAATAATCTGGAAACACCAGTCGATGGCCCAAAGGAATAAACTGCTTGCATTGACTAAGTCATTACATGCAACTCAAAGGAAATGATACACTCTAAAAATTTTGCAGCAGTGGAAAAGAAAAGCAGGTAAAGTTTTGTGACTTTAGCTAGAAACCAGTGAGAACTATACATGCTCCATAAACATATTTACCTGAGGAGATAGAGAAACCAACTAGGTAGCCTATTTCAAAAGTGATGATTGCAGAGTCTTTAAATTGAATGCAAGAAGCAGTTAGTTAATTCCTCAGGAAAGAAAGTAACTGAGCACCTACCCACTGGGGGTTTTGTTTGCTTTGTTCCCTGGTTTTCAGGAAAAGTTTATGTATTTTTAAATTGACAATGGTACAATAAAGAGATTTCCCACATATTTTCCATAGATATTATTTCAAATAATTCCTTTTCTTCTATGTTTTGCACAGTAAAATAAAACTTAGGAAAATTAATTAATGCAATAATAAATTGATGAATTAAAAATGAATCAGCCATTGCAAATATATTCATTTGTTTTTAAACCTTTTCCTAGAAATATTATCATTTTAATTTATTCTTGATTCTAGACTTAAAAAAATGTCTAAAGAGTCCCAGAAATTCACAGGAATCATGTGAAGATATTAAAATTAAGACTCACTGAGAAGTTAGAATTCAGAAAATGGACTCATCATAATGCTTCCTTTCTGGACCATACTTTGAATTCTCACACACACACACACACACACACACACACACACACACACACACACAAGTCCTATTTATTGTACAGTCCTTCTTCAGAGTATTCATTTCTCTACCTAGGTCTTCCTCTATTTGGCAACATTGTTCAACACTTAGAATAATAGTTCAGTACTCTGAACGAATATCTGTTTAATATATTTTAGGAGATTGGTTCTTGGAACAGACTTTAGAGACAGAATGGTGCATGCTCAGGTTCATTGACAATTGGGAATGCCAATTGCTGATATGCTAATAATATTGAGGACATATCAGAAGAGACAATCAGAAGATAATAACTTATGTTTTAGGTATTTCTATAATTTTACTTTTGTTCCACATTGGTTCCACATCCTATGAAGGGTCATATTGACACATTTTTAACAAAAGACCAACAGGAATGACTAAAACACATATTTATGGAATACTACACAACAAAAAGGAAGAAGGAGACCCTACCTTCCATGACAGCATGGATGGAACTGGAGAGCATTATGCTAAGTGAAATAAGCCAGGTAATGAAAAACAAATATGGTATGATCTCACCTATAAGTGAAACCTAATCAACAAAACAAACAAGAGAGCAAAATATAACTAGATACATTGAAAAAAAGAACAAACTGAAAGTAACCAGAGAGTACGGGTGAGGAGGGTAATGGGGGGTAGAAGGGGGAGAATTGTCAAGGAACATGTATAAAGGACCTATGGACAAAGAAAATGGTGGGGTGAGGATTGAATGTGGGAGGTGGGGGTAAGTAGGGTTGGGAAGAATAATGAAGGGGAAATGGGGACAACTGTAATTGCACAACAGTTAAAAAATAGAAAAACAAAGAACTGCAGTTATACATAAGCTGATGATTCAGTTGGCTTTGAAGTTAACATTTGGAAGACTATCATGATAAAAACAACAAGGTGAGCATTGAAAATTATTCAAGTTTGCTCTAATGTTTTTCTAGACTTGTGTCTTCAAGTTGTTAGTTGTAGAGTAGTGAGAAGCATACAATTAATGTCTCTTTTGAAGTAAGATAGATTTAATTTCAAGTCTCCTAAGTATGGTGTTGGAAACATAGGTAAACTGTTTTTCAGGACCACAAGTAAGTTATGAAAGTTCCCTACAGAGCTATTAAGAAACAATCTGTCTTACAACTCTATAACTGAAAATGACATGATATGTATTGATATTTTTGTAAAAGAAGCCTTTTGTCCACTGTATTCAGAAATGTATTGCTTCAACCTAGAGGCACTTTGGAACAAAGAAACACAAATGCAGTGTATTAAATGAGTTAAATTAAATCAGGAAGTTGCTTAAGTTTGTGAGGAAAACATATCTAGAAGAGTCTGCAAATCACACTCAGCCTGGTTTACATTCTCCGAAAGCTATAGCGCAGTGTTTGAACACACTTAAGTTTAATTCATACCAAGTGGGATTGGGGAAGACTCACCAAAAGAGACTACAATTCCTAAATACAAACTCTTTCATTATGTAATGAATGATTTTGTCTTTACAGATGATAAAATATGTTCTTTTGGAAGATATTGTATAGTGTCAAAAGTAAAATGTGGTAAAACCAAACAAAACAAAAAAGATAAAATAAAGACCTGAGGATTTTAACTGGCATGTGGCAAGACTAACCATAAAAGACTCTTTTGGGTACCATTAAAAAAAAAGCAAACAAACCCTGAATCACAATGAATAAGCTATACCATGAAAATATTTGATAACAAATATTGCAGGTGATGTTCATGCATATTCCTTGAGCTGACCAATCAATACTTTAGATAAGAGTTTCTCCAAAACTTGATTTGCTTATGTCACTACCTCTGGTAGATGGCTTTATTTTGTTTGACAGTTTTGTTTTTTTAATGCAAAAACCAAGCTACTTCAGCCAAGCTACTTCAGGATATTCCATTTGTTATTCAACACATCAATATTTCATATATGCCAAAAAACCCAGAGAGTAAAGATATTTTAGCAGATTTTGTTCTATATATAAATGAAACAAATACTCATAAGATAAAAGAATGTAAATAGAGAGGCAAGTAGAAAAAAGAGAAATAAAATTTCTATATTCCCCAAGTCAGAGATAAAATCTGTCAACAAGTTTGTATATGTCCATTTTTATCAATGTATTGATGTATATGTTATACACATATAATTTTAACTACTTCTTTATTATACTTTAAAATGTGCATGGCATATTCATTTATTTTGAACTATATATAGTTGTAAAAATTATATACTAAAGAATAGTAGCCTTATGAAAGAGAATAAATGCATGTGCTTCAAAGAATGACCTTTCTCTATGTACAGGAAACAGTCTCCCTTGGAATTTATGACCACTTCAGGCTCAGACAAGGAGGAGCTTAGTTTAACTTGATGGTAATTTCTTCATAGATAAAACTAATGAATGTTCAAATTAAATGTTAAACATGATTTGGGGGTAGGGAAAGTATTGACTGGAAATAGCAACCCAAGATGTGTCATAAATCTATTAAGCAACATGTTTACATAGTAGGATGAAGTGATTAGAAAAATTACAGTGATTAATTAAAACTTTCTACTTTAATAAATTTGTATTTTATACTATATTATTGAAAGTAATGACACACATATTCTATTATTCAATCAACAATCTATCATATTATTCTACCACTATTCCATTATTATTAATTCTCTTAGCGGTCTTTGGAAGCAAAACAAAACTTGAAAGCATGTGCAAAGCTAGAAACAGATGGATAATGCAAACATACAGCAAAAGAAGTTGTGAATGTACTCAACTTCTATTGCACTTCATCTTCTGCATCAAGTAAGGTTTCTGTACTTGAAAATTGTAAGACATGACAGCACCTGTATGTTCAGCTTCCAAACCATGAATACTTGTTAAATGAGGTACAAAGTGAACTTTCAAATGACATGGCTGAATCACCTTGAGTAGTTTTTCAAAAATTGTATGTGAGATAAATCTCCATAATCATTATACTACTAACTTTACCCAAATTGCTAAGGAAAGCTGTGTCTTAATTAATTGTAAATGATTATTCTGTTCCTTATTACAAAACAAATTAATACACTGTCCAGAATTGGAAAAAATACCATGGACACAAAATCACAGAATTTTCCTGCTTTTCCTATAACTTACAACAGCACGGTATTACCATTAGAGTCAGAATGTTATTACAGGAAGGATATACAGTTAATCTTTTATTTAGTTGACTATGACACTGCAAATTGAGTTGTCATTTAAAGAAAATAAATTTGACTCAACATGTTCTGGGCTTTTTATATACTCAGTAAATTTCAACAATTGAGAAAATTATATCCAGAGGAAAATTTTATAAAACACCCACAAAGAATATAAAACTATGTGAACATTATTTCTCCTTTCTTACATGTAGCCTTTATCTATCTACCATCTATCTACCATTTATTTATGTATTTATTATTTGAAAATTTATTTTACAGATATATTTTTATTTGATGTACTTGCAACTACCAATGATATGCAGTGGTTTTTACTTTGTTTTTCTTTCTTTCAATTCTCAATCATGCAGCCACTATTTGATTTCTGTAAAATAAGATAAATTATTTATGCATAGGAACAATGAAAACTCCCCAAAATAAAGATTAATAATTAATTAGCTATTTTCTTATGAGATAATGATGAGAAAATGCCATGTTTCATTGATGGGATCTGAGTTAGAAAGCTTCAAATTCTTTTGGAAGAAAACAAATTTCCTACAACAAATGTATGTTTCACTAGTTGTTTAGTTTATGATGCAAATAAAGAACTCCAATCTTTGAGAATTCGTAATTTACTAACAATTTTATATAACTGAACATAAATGTTTTACATTTTCTTTATCTTTCTATGTATTTTAACATAAACATATTGAGAAATAACACAAAACCATTTTTTTAGTTTTGTACACTATTACAAGCTGCTAACATTATTTCCTTTTTCAAAAAAATGCTTTGCATGGATCTATCATGTATATGTATGTATGCATGTATGAATTAGAATTCTCTTTTGAGAGAATTAAGACAGAAACAACTTATGATCTTGTTTTTCCAATTGCCTATATGCTATATTACTTCTCTGAGATCTAATTGGGAAATTATTAAAAATTAACTTCTCTAATAATGTACCTAAACGGTTGAACAGAGACAGTAGTGTTACTGTTCATCATACTTAATGTAATGAATGCTAATTTCTGTTTAATATCTTAACTAAATTGTGTCTGACATTTGTTAATAATGAAACAGACATTTATAAAATCCTCCCCAGTCAACTTGTGGACCTGCCTAATATTTGAAAGTTCAGACACCATTTCATAGCCAAAGCCCAAGCATAGTGTCCTGCCAACATGGGAAGACATAATTACATAATTAAAGTCTGCATTAGAAGTATGTAGGGTCAATATGCCAGGAACTCTGTAATATTTAAAGGTAAAATTTTTCAGGTTGAATTTCCAAGTTTTGAGGAACAAACCTAAACAAGAGCTCATGTATGTGTGCGACTACAATGCAGAGTTAGTAATTAGGATGCAGAGTACAAGATAATTATGCGTGCCCTGGCTGGCATAGCTCAGTGGATTGAGTGCGGGCTGCGAAACAAAGCATCGCAGGTTCGATTCCCAGTCAGGGCACATGCCTGGGTTGCGGGCCAGGTCCCCAGTGGGGACCACATGAGAGGCAACCACACATTGATGTTTCTCTCTCTCTCCTCCTCCCTCCCTTCCCTTCTCTAAAAATAAATAAATAAAATCTTAAAAAAAGATAATTACATGTAAAAACCTAACACTTTAGAATAACAGCTAGGAAATATACATTTGTTGTATGACACTACTGTGCATGCTTTAGAACAGTTCATCATCTTCAACAGCTCATACTTTTGAAATAGTCTTCTAAGGAAAGATAAATAGTAAATCTCTCTTTTCCCTAAACATAACAGGGTAAGTCTCAGTTTTTGGAGAAAATAAACTATTTGTTAAATAATTTTGGGAAAAAGAATGATTACTCACAACAAAAGAAAACACAAGTATAAAATTTAGTTTTTTATTCCTTCCCAAAAGGAGAAAAAAATGCCAGTAGTCATTA
>JAPYXV010003180.1:0-12493 GCA_028533065.1 Trachops cirrhosus
TCACAGCATCTCATGAACAAAGTAGAGAGGAAAGCCCTTTCCTTCCTGGACTGAGCACCTGCGTGGCATATTGAGCTTTGTTTCCAAAGAGCGAAAGAATATCATTACCTGAACTTTAATATGTGCCATCACCAGATCCTTTATTAATATTTATTATTGTGTGTCAATAATAAGTATTAATTATCCTAAAATTAATTTTTTTAAAGATTTTATTTATTTCTCTTCAGAGGGGAAGGGAAGGAGAGAGGGAGAGAAATATCAATGTATGGTTGCTTCCTGTGCATTCCCTGCTGGGAACTGGCCTGCAACCCAGGCATGTGCCCTGACTGGGAATCGAACCGTGATCTCTTGTTTCACAGGCCCGCGCTTAATCCACTAAGCTACACCAGCCAGGGCCTAAAATTAATTTTTTAATTAAAATTTTAGGATAATAAAATATTGTATCATTGAAATTTTTTTAAACAAGTATCCTAATACTTATTTTTCTTCCCAAATAAGTATTTTTTAAGAATATTTATTCATTATTCAGTACCTTCATGATTTGAGCTTGAGGAGTCAAAAGCCCTTTCAAACTTAATGACAGACTTGAACTGAGACAGGAATCACAGGAACCTGTAGGAGGAGCTCTCACCCCCGTTTTCATCAGGAAAGCCCGACAGGAAGAACTCTATGGTTATAACAGCCCTCTGCCCCGCAGCTTCCTCTTCCTCTCCAGAGAAGAACTTCCTTTCCTTTATTTGCTCGAGGACTTGCCCCCAGGTTCCCACAGCTGTAACTGCCAGATTGCAACCTCTCTTTTTTCACAAATAAATCCTTTTTGCTGAAGGATTACATGGCTGACTTTTTATGTGCAGTCAACAATACTTAAACAGATCTCAAAATTGGGGAAACAATTGCCATTAATATATATTGTTCTTAGAGTTTCTTCTTAAACCAACTTAAAAATTAAGAAAATTATAATTATCCTAGTCATGAATTTGGGTTGGTTAAGGAAAATGGAAAGAAGCAAAAAATTGAGAGGAACTCCCATTTCGGTGCATTTATAAAGAAGCAATGAGATGCTGGTGATATCCAGAGCTTTTACTCCGTACCAAATGACAGGGACCAGAACACACTGCCCCAAAATATGGCACCTTGGCTTGTTGAGTACAGGCATACCTCGGAGATATTGTGGGCTCGGCTCCAGAACACTGCAAGAAAGTGAGTAGTAACTCTTTGCTGATAAAATTTGTAAAAAACACAACACCTGTGAAGCGCAATAAATGAGGTATACCTGTATTTTAAGCTGAAGGAGTCTGAGAAACGGCAGGTGCAAGAAGGACTCCCTGACTTCCCCGGTCTCCCCTAAAGCAGGTCACGAGACCCTCAAATGACAGGTGCCCTCCTGATGTCCAGAAGGAAGGACCATCCTTGTCTCTGGAGGCAGAGAATGCTGAGAGGAACGTGAAAGGGCGGGCCTGGCTGAGTTTCCCGTGGTTCACTAGCCTTAGCCCTTCGTGGTATCCCATCCACCACAGACCTTCCCACCTTTCATTAAACGTCACACAGAAACACTCAGGCTTACCTGTTTCTTCAGATCTCCACTTACTCACAAAGGCTCCTGTGTCACAGGAAACTTATATTAAAATATTAAATAAATACATATACTTTCCTCATGTTTATCTGCCTCTTGTTACAGGCGCCTTAGCTGAAAAGAGAAAATATTGTTCTTCCCCACACAACAAACCACAGATCAAACAACAGGAATAAAAACAAAATCCAAATTTCGAACAATGAAAGAGAAGATAGATTTGCCTCTAAATTGTTTTACTAAATCTCTCAAAATTTGTCAATATACTTCTCTACCCCTCATGTCTGATGCATGTCAGAGTACTTACTGTGTGTTATTTACATGAAATAGCTCCAATTGCCTATATTTGTGAATCAAATACAAAGTATTTGTTTGTCTTAAAAGCCTTCAAACATCTGGCCAAGTTGGACACCACTTCCTTTTTTATCAAATGAATACTGTTTCCCATTCATCTATACCAGAAATAGGAAACATGGTCCCACAGAAAAGAAAAAGAGAGAGAGAATGAGCTTATGGCCAAAAAAGAAACACAAAAGGATTTGGTTAGAAGGCAGTCTGCACCACGGCGTCTCCGGAACTGTGGCCCCCAGTGTACTGAACTCCCCAGGAAATGAGACCATCGTGTCCTTTTCCTGTGGAAAGGTGTCGATTAACACCTCCCCTTATCATGGCTGTAAATTTGTAACTTTTTACATCTGATCTATTTAAAAGTAACATCTTTCTTTAAAAAGTATCACAAAAGGTAGAGGACAAAATAAATTTAAAGACAGGCCATCCACCCTCAAACACATAAAATGAAACAGTAGCAAAAGAACTCATATGATTCCAAAACTGCAAACCTCTCCTAACATGCGTGACTGTGCTACCTCACTGCCTTCCTTGCATAGAGCCCTAAATCGCTTCCCAGGGATGAGAGAAGCCAGGGGTTGAACCCAAGAGAGGGAGTGAGCTAAAACTAGATTTGCCACTAATGTTCTCTAAGTCTTGGGGTCAGTGGCTTAACCTCAGAGCATCTTAGCTCATCCATCAGCAAGAGGACGGACCTCCATGGCTCTCCTGCCCAGCTCTAAAAGAAAACAAAAAAATGAGCTAGAAACTGCAAGTTGTTCTGAATCCCTTGGATAAAGTTCCTATAAATATTTATTACTGTTGTTATTATTATAGTAAAACGTGCTTCGGCCCCAGACACAACTATTTTGATGGCACATGCCACGCAACCAGGGAGAAAGGACAAAACTTGCTTCACTAAGTAGCAATGTGAACTTGAATCTAGTCAGCATTACCTGTGTGATAGTTTTAAATGTCCCCAGTATTCTAACAAATGTGATAAATAAAAGACACATCCTTTTAAGGTAAAGGGGAAGACAGGACACAGACATACAAAATTAGAAGACACAGAAAAACATATAACAAGAAATGCTACCAACAAAAGAACAAGCAATGTGGACGAGCTCTCTGATGTAACAGTGAGTGAAAGAGGCCAGACAGAAAGAATTACGTACTGTGCGGTTCTATTTATCTGACGCTCAAAAATGGGTATGACTGTTCTGTTATCAAGAGTCGCAATAGCAGCTGCCTCTGACTGGTGGGTGCACGGCAGTGAGCTGGGAAGGACTGTGGTGTGCTGGGAATGTTCGAGATCCAGGTGCTGGTTTCCTGGGCAGACACATATGTAAAACTTTATCAAACTGCGCACTTAAGATGCATGTCCTTAAGTACGTTAGACCACATAGGTAGGCTGCATGAGCACAGCTCTATGGGATTAGAATAAGTGGATGTCAGAGAGATGCAGGCGTGTCTCAGGTGGCGAGAGGCAGGGCAGGGTCCCTCAGAGAATGTTCTCGGAGTGTGGTTTCTGTGTGATGAGGGACTTGGTTGGCAGAGAGCACAGGAGAGGACATGCCCCTCAAAGGAATAGCAAGAGGTGCCCAGATAGTCCAAGACAACATTCCCAAGTCATTAAAAATTCCACAGACCCACAACTACAACAGAAAAGCTTGGGGACGAAATTTCTGACAAAACATTCTCAGCAGAACAAATAGCGAACAGTTTCTACTTGAGAATTTTGGAGTTGTAAACTATGCTGAGGCAGTTTAGGGTCAGAATGTTTAGTCTTGGCACAACCAGTAAAAGTAAGAACTTTGACAACTATTTATGTCCACAGATGACTCAGATGCAGTCATCAAAACGCCGTCTATTTATTCCGAGAGTATTCTGAGAAGCCACCGCTACCAAATCAACCACATGTACGCAAGAGGAAGAGAACCCTTCTCTCTCCACCTTTAAGGGCCAAGCCTCCCCGAAGCAGAGCCTGAGACAGGAATCCAGAGGTCTGTGATATATGAGGATGAGGAGGTGGGGGAAGCAGACTGGGGAAGAGGAGGGCGTTGAGAGTGGAGGGAGGGAGATCTGTACCTCTTTAGGCAAGAAGTTTTGGCCATGTATCCCTCCTGGCAATCATGAACTTCAGGCTGGGCGGCGAGGACACCGGCTTCTTGCAAAAAGGCTCTTGTTGGCCCAGGGCAGTTTTTTGGGGAAAGGAAAACTGTGATCCTCAGCAGTCGACACTCCAGGAAGCTGGGGATGGTGTGTCAGCCGGATAGAGGGTTGTAGCCTGGGCAGCGTCCACTACAGTAGTTACTTGGACTTTGCGCCATCTTTAAATTAGCAATTCGTGTTGACAATCAGACCAGCCCACTTCTTTTACACCATCCTCGTGATTTTCACAGCCAACATCTAAAAAAAATCATGTGGTTTTCCCACAAAAGAAATCTCATCTTACTATGTCTGACGTCAGGTGGGTACTAGACCTATCAGCGTGGTCACTTTATATGTTACAGAAATGTCGAATCACTATGTCATACATCTGAAACTAATATAATACCGTCTGTCAGCTGTGATTGAAAAACACATCTTTGCCATTCATGACAAGGAAACACTACTCACCTATTAAAGCTCAACCTGCTGTTTTTTTAAAAAAGGAATCTCATCTTAATACCAAAGATGCAGATTGGTTTTGGTGATACTTCACATCCCCTGTGTTACCAACAATAGCAAAAAAAAAAAGTGACCATAATTAGCATTAGGCGAAGGCAATAGGCTCGAGTTTGTCTTCAGAAATGCATTTCCTTCAAACCCCAGGAAATTTGGGAGTAAGAGAGAAACAGAATGAAAGTTGGGAGGGAGACAGAAAGTATCTTCTCTCAGCCATAAATCATAGAAATTAAATTAGATCATCTCCAATTGAGGGACAAAAAGCCCCTTACAGATCCATTTCACGACACCGGCTGACATGTGTTCCATTTGTGACTCACTGAGTAGAGCTACTTATTCCGAGGGCTCCTGTGACAACGCAGGCACTTAACATGAAGACCCGTGATGTCACAGGAGGAAGTAGGAAAGAACGAAACCCGACGGGCTGCCTAGAAAGCAGGCTCTGAGCTTCAAGCAGATGCCCTTCTGGAACCTGCTCTTAGGCCCTCTGTTAAATTCTGCTTTTTGCCTAGCTCAAAATTTATAAGATCCCATTCTCTTTCCAGATGCAATCGACACAATCAAATCATTTTTATCTCAGCCTTAGGGCAACAGATCAACAGTAAAAGACTAACTATCTGATAACTGGATAGTAAGGGATCCAGCTAGGTAATGGAGGAGACGTTAATGGAGAGTTTATTTGTGGGTGTGGGTAGGGTTCAAACAAACCAACGAGGATGGAGGAGCACCCAAGGGGCTGGAGCAGAGCTGTCACCAGCCCCGGGTGAAGGGGGAACAGCAGGGGAGTGGAAGTTGCCACAGAGGAGCTGGCACCTGAGAGCTGAGACCCCCGGGAGAGGGCTGCATCCTCTAGAAAAGCAAGCTGGGAGAGCAGATACGCCAATCATTGGCTCCTCCAACCTTCTGATCACCGGTCAGTGCCACCGTGTCTGAATCCAGCCGGAAGCCAGGAAACAGGGTCTGCGTAGTGCAGTGCGCAGGGGACACAGAGCAGGTTGGAGAAGCGTGGAGGGCAGATGGTGGGCATCAAACAGGTAATACCCAGCGCAGTATTCAACTATCCCAAGCTGAAGTCAATATCTTTAATAAACAGATGGGAAGTTGTAGTTTTTTTTAAGTAGTTCCCTTCAATTTATTCCTTGTGGGAAGTGCTTCATGTATTATTGATAACAATTGCCGTATGTCAGGCACTGTACCAGATGCTTTACTCTTAGCTGTTTCATCTTCTTTAATCCTCGTCATAACTCCGTGTGCTAGATAAAGTTAACTTCGTCTGTAAACGATCAGCTTGAGGCTGAGAGGGGGCTGAGCACCTGCCCCCACGTTACATAGGGAGGAAGTGCAGGGAAGGAGGGGAGACCAGGGACTCTGACACCAGAGCCCACATGCTCTCCTCGCCCTGCTTCTCCATAACAAAGATACTGCCGTTGTTGCATTTTCAATGCCCTCCTCTGCGTCCCTTTCAGGGTGCTTTTTGGAGCCTTACCCCCTCCCCCGAATCAGTTGTGTTACTCTATAGTCACACATTTTCAACAACAACAAAAAATGGTGATGATTCATCCTCATAATGTTCACCAGATGTAAGGCCAGATGACGCTTGACTATTTCTAAAAGTCAAATTAGATTCACCCTCAAAGGACTGAGGATATTAAAAATAAGCTTTGAACAGTAACTCCAAGAGAGAAGTCTCCAAAACAACATCTGTAATGCCGGGCATCCCAATTCAGAAAGTGGTGCCTTTAAAACCAACAGAGGCTTTCCCACAGAATAACCCCAGGCCTCCAAATGAGGCCCACTGTTTGTTTATAGGAGCAGGAAAAGTGTAAATAACTAAAATCTCCCCAAATAGGGCAACTAGTAAATAAACGTGTTTGTGTACTACCTGCCTCCACCCCATCCTACCGCTCAGCAGATGGAAACCAACATGGGGCAGGAACTGGCTGCCCTGCCCTACGGCTCCGTCCTGCTGCGTGCACCCAGCCTAGCACATAATAGGCCCTCAACAGAAATCTGATGAATGAATGAATGAAATTCCTCTCCCTTTCTAGCGTGTAACTTTGTGTAAACATCCCGTACCCTTTGGTGTCATTCTGCATGAAGAATTGGTAACGATGAACACAAAGTGTTTTGTTCCCTCAAGTATGAAGCCAGCAAATCATCTACAGAATTATCTATGGGTAAGTAGGGAAATAAATTACCCCCTGCTCCTCTCATCCTCTACACCACACCCCCATGCTAGCTTCCCTCTCTCCCTCACGCAGCCAAGTGTCAAAACAATCACTAGCTCTATTTGGCAGGCATCAAGCCTCCTTTTCCTGCAAGGCCATCCAAAAAATAATGAGTATTATTATTACATCCCCTCTACGGTCATGTAATCAGCTAATACTAAAAGTGCTAAGAGAGATGGCATTTTGCTGGTTCACATCTAAAATTTAAACCATCAACCATGAATGCCTCAGGCGGATCACATGCTGGGGGAAGCAATAATAATACGTCTGGCCAGATTTCCCTGCCAACTGGAAGGCCCAGGTTGGGGAGCAGATGTGCCGTGGAGGTGATGCATTTGGCGTTCAGTGGGGAGGGTCTGTGGGCCTCATCTGTCTTCTGCACCCCTACTGGTCAGCTCAGAGCTCAGCGCTAATGCCAGCTAGCTGCCTAAGGGCCTGCTCTGTGTCCTCCAGTCATGGGGAAAGGAACATGCCCTAAGGAGGAGGCAGCCCCACAGCGACCTGTGACCTAGTGGCTCTGTCCCGCGTTGCTCACAGCCTCCTCTTTCTAATGTGGAATCAGTCCTTCTTTTGCCCACAGCTAGAGTTTGGTGGCGTTATTTCAGGTGACTGCAGCGTTCCCCCGTCATGCAAAGAAGTCCAGCTCCTGCACGTGGCATCAGCCTGCAGGTCGCAGGGCGGCTGGAAGCCACAGATGACCCACTGCAGAATCAATAGGCCTCTGTCACTGCCCCGTGAGGGGACCCCAAGCTTATCTGCAGCATCGTGATAAGTACCTATTTGCCTGACATCTCCTCAATCAATAACTTTGTTATTGTTTGCATTATCTGACTATAAGTTTGGTCAATATACCCAGCTAATGGGTAACATGAGCTGGGATTGCATTTCAATTTTTTTAAGGTTAACTCTCTCAGTGCCAGGTAGAAGGAGTCACTGAGTGAACCTCGCTGGCTTGACAAGTGAGGTTTAGTAGCCTTTGCTGAATAGAGGTTTTATAGAACCCCCTCCAAGATATGTGCTGTTTTGAGGCAGGGAAATTAATGTTGCCCAGCTCTATACCAAATTGAATAAACCCTGCCTCTCTTTGCTATTATTTCTATTAGGTTTTCACAAGGATAGGAAGATGTGTGTGTGTGTGTGTGTGTGTGTGTGTGTGTGTCCCTTAATGCACTGGAGAGAAGAAAATAAACTGGCTAGTGGATGGATCGAGATAGGGAAGGCAAATGGTATCAGCTGGGTGGAAAATGTGAGCAGGTCTAAAGAGGTTTTGAACTCCTCTAGATTATTAGCCTAAGGTGTATATGGCAACACCACAATAAAAACACGTATTCTTGAACCCCGTCGCAAACCAGCTCCGTGCACCGTATCAGAAGGGCCCTGACCATTGTCGTGAGACTTACTAGCAGATGGCCGGGCATGTGGCGATGGCTCCAGCTGGCCTCTCACCCTTCTGGGGACTGCACGGGGCTCTTATGTGAGATCAGGCCCAAAAGGTTATGGCTAATAATAAAAAAAGAAATAAAACTTGTAGTAACAACAGTGTGCAAGGCACAGAATGCTTTGATTTTCTTGTCACATTAAAAATATTTACTGGTTTCTCCAGTCCAGATTTAGTGGCAACCCCAAGTACAGAGGGAATAAACAAATTACTCACCAGAATAAGCCTGGCATCATTGCCAACTTTATCATTGTGCCTTTTTGGTACCTTTTTTTTAAGTATTTTTTATTTTTATTTTTTAGATTTTATTTATTTAGAGGGGAAGGGAGGGAGAAAGAGAGGGAGAGAAACATCAATATGTGGTTGCCTCTCACATGCCCCCAACTAGGGACCTGGCCTGCAACCTAGACATGTGCCCTGATTGGGAACCGAACCCATGACCTTTCAGTTCGCAGGCTGGCACTTGATCCACTGAGCCACACCAGCCAGGCCCGCCCCCCCTCCCCCGCTTTTTGACTAGTTTTAATAAATCATTCTAATATAACTGCATTGGTAATTGGGGTATAAATATACAGATCACAGAGTTTTCTTTTTAATAAATTAACTTTAAAAGTGTGCTGCAGGGTTTTCACATTGTGCACTGCTGCTTCCCAGTGTATGAACTCATGGACCCCCAAAGCAAGCCCTAGAGCACCTCCAGCCTCACCCCCTGCCTTCTGGGCTGAGGCCCAGAGAGGTGAATGGTGGCCCCAGTCACACATCTCCTCGTTCCGGCACTGGAACTTAACTCCCGGCTTCAGCTCCCCAGCTCTGCGGGCCTCCCCCACCCCTTTGACTTTGCTGTCCCTTACTTCTCCACTTTAATCATTCATTCATCTGTTCATTTCTTTGCTGTTCATTAGAGAGGGTGTGGGGACAAGGGGCGGCTGCTAGGAGTGAGGCAAACAGGACGTCCGTCTATCACAGATGCTGAGCATGTTGTTCAGACCCTCTTTGCAATTTGCAAGGTAGAGAAAAACAGAAGAAGACAGGGAAGGTCAAGGAAGTTCAAAAGAGGAAGGGATAAGATAAAGAAAAGGAGGAGAGTGGTGTGTGTCTCTCCTCTCTGACACAGGAGATGTGAATAAACGCCTCCCCCAAAGCTCTCCTTCCCTCCTCCCCTGACTATTAACCTACAGTCCTAACAAGCATTGATCCAGCTAACAGATAGATCCAAAGGGGCTAACGGGGTTGATATGGATGTCCCATGGGAAATAATAAGTCATGGAAAATTATGAATGAAAAACGAGTGTGATCAATATATGACTACACGTGTGAGGGGTCGGGAACATTTCCAAGGCACTGAGTCCTTTGTTTCACATTAGGAGTGATGGGGCATGGGACATGCTAACCCCAAATGTGGCACCTTGGTACACTGAACATTTTAAGCTGAAGGAGTCTGAGAGACAGCAGGTGCAGAAAGGTCTCTCAGACCGTTCCCCCGCACCCACTCCACCCTCCTTCCTGAGGCAGGTCGTAACAGCCTCATGTGAGAGGTGCCCTCCCTGCACCCTGAGGAAAGGAGCATCTTTATCTCCCAAAGTGGAGGGACACTGAGAAGAATCAGAACCAACAGGCCTTCCTAAGTGGCCCCCAGTTTACTACCCTTAGCTCATACCCCTTTGTCCTATCATTTTCCTGTGACCCTCCACTCTTCATCAAACCTGGCAATAAACACTCAGGTTTAGCCGTTTCTTTGGGTCTTTGTTTCCTTAGGAAGGCTCCCACTACCTAAAACTTACATTAAATAAACATGTATGCTTTTCACCTCGTCAGTTTAACTTTCAGACCCAGGCAGAGACCCTAGGAGGGTCCAGGAAAACGTCTTCGTCCCCAGCATTCCTGTCACCACCAGAACCTGAGTGCTCCAGATGGGGGGCTGGGGTTCCAGCACTCTGCTGGCTGACTTGCCTGAGTCAAACCTGCTTCTTCAACCTTCTTGTCTTCTGGCTAAAACCAAATGCTGTGATTTCACATGTAGGTCCTGGTCTGTTTCTTTCAGTCATGCGATCTCACCTCTAAATTTGGGGAGGTATGGAGAGAGAGGGCCCTCTGAGATAGTGCATGAACAGTGATCACGTCAGCCCAGGAACCTCGGAGAGAGCTCAGTGAGAAAAAGAGGACCCTCTGGGGTGCAGGGACCTTCCTGCATGTGGCATGGTGCGTCGGCAACATGCGTGGTACCCCAACCTTCCTAATGCCTGCTCACTCTCCCTTCTCTGTAGACGTGCTTTCTTTGTTGCATACTCCACGGTCTAGGATCCCAAATTCTAACCGGGTCCCCCATTCATGGACTGGAGGGTTTTAGCTAATGATTGACCCTTTCAAACACAGAGTCCCAATGTAGGACCCGCTTCAGGCTTCCCAAGTCCCTGCTGGCCAATAACAGGATTCCGTAGAAATAAGGTCTTTTAAGAAAGTCTGTCCTTTGCACTGTCATCTGAAACACAGCAATTCAGCCTTGCAGGTCCTCTTCCTGTGTGTATCCCTTGCACACAGACTGCAAGGTCGGAGCCCTTGTCTGTCTGGGCACCTGATTTCTGGTTTGCTAGGTTGGCAGAGAGGCACCTGATTCTGGTTCGTTTGCATTAGTCCTATTAACATGCTCCCAAGTTCTCTAGCTGCCACATTACTCGAACCAGGTCAAGTCTGGGAGGGAGAGGCTTGCTTTTCCTTCCTGTAACTCAGGCCTGATTTAATTAAGCATCTCCTCCACCCCCGATTTATAGTCTGAAAAGTGTTCTCGCGGCAGCCCTTCGATGTGCTATGTTTTTCAATGAGCTGAAATGCAATAAGTTAAATTGCAACACCATTCTGAGTGTCTGCTGCCACCCTGAGAGCAGTTCCAACAAGCACATTTGCCTGCGAATATTTAACTGCAAAGGTCAGGTCAATGAGTGGTGGTTTCCTCTAGTAACTTAGCCCAGTAACAGAAGTCAGGTGAGAGGCCCTGGCTCCTGGGGAAGCTTTCTCCCTAGCCTCCTGCTTGGCGGAAATAACCTTTAGATCTTATTTTATAAATCAAAACTTCTTTTTTCTCTCTCCAAGATTAACAGTAAAAATAAGAAAAGGAAAGTAAAGGGAGAAAAAGGAGAAAGAATGTCACAGCATAACTGCCCTCAGCCCGTCCCTGGGGCCTTTTTTGCTCAGGCCTCAGGTGTCTTCCCCAGTCAGAAGATCCCGACCCCCCAACCTGCGGCCTAGGAATGAATGGAACCAAATTTCCCATAGGAAATGTCCTTTCCTAGTCTCTCAAAGTCTTCCACCTCAAAATGAAAACTGACAAAAGGAACAAATTAGATTAAATTGCAGCGCTAAGGACTTTGGATTGCTCAGATAAAAGAATCTGCAGAGTTGCTAGGACTGAGCAAATCATCTTCTGCGACCCGGGGGAAAAATACCAACTTGTCCTTCCTTCAGCTGTTCTTGCGGCCCTGGCGTGCTTTCTATCATCATCGGGAGGTAATGAGGAGACAGCGGGAGACCGAAGGACTCAGGGAGGGACATTAACACCAGGGCCCGCAGAAGCCAGGCAAGTAACACGTGTGAAGGAAACCGGATCAGTGAGAAATATGATGGGATCGCGCCAGATTTTTAAATGTTAGCGGTTCCTTCAATGGCTTGGGGCACTCTCTGTTTCACAAATCCATGCTGTTATTACCTCCAGTTCCCCGACGGGGGAAAAGCGAGTCTCTAAGTGGCAGAGAACACCTGGCCACAGCTGAGGCCACATTTCCTTCACTGCACAAACTGCCTAGGAGTTTTATAGAAAAAGCAACCTCTTTTAACTCCCTGGAGTTAACTACTGTGACCAGGAACAGAGCAAGGTGATTTTTAAAAAATAAACCATCAAACTGCAGAAACCGAGAGCAGAATGTGAAATAGACATGCTGGGAAAGAAAAGAATGAAAAAAATATATTTAAAAAAAAAGACATGTGACATCATTAGCTGATAATAGCCTTGTCCTAACAGCTGCCTAAACCTAGAGGTAAAGATGTTTTATTGAAAAAAATTGCAAAATTAAAAGCATAAATAATGCTGCTTCTATTACTATTGCTTATGCTTTATTCCAAATGAGGGAACAGCCTCACAGTATCTGAGGTTCAAATTTAGTTACCATTCTGTGATTTATGTAGGCAATGCTGCCCTCCAATGGCCAACTTCTTCTTTTTTTTTTAATTTTTATTTTAGTTTATTCAGTACAGTTTCTATCCTTTATTCCC
>JAPYXV010003181.1:0-12492 GCA_028533065.1 Trachops cirrhosus
GTTCTGGAACCTTCAGAGGTGGTCATGTGGGTGGTTTTGGTGCAAATGACAACATCGGTCATGGAGGAAACTTTAGTGGTCGAGGTAGCTTTGGTGGCTGCTGTGGTGGCCAGTGGGGATGGCTATAATGGATTTGGTGATGATGGAAGGGAGTTTGGAGGTGGTAGAAGATACAATGATTTTTGGCAATTACAACAACCGAGCTTCAAATTTTGGACCCATGAAAGGAGGAACCTTTGGAGGAAGAAGCTCTTGCTCCTCTGCTGATGGAGGCCAACATTTGGCCAATCCAGGAATCCAAGGAGGCTAAGGTGGCTCCAGCAGCAGCAGGGAAGGCATGGCACAGGCTGTAAGTGCTGCCTGGAAACAAAGCTTAGCAGGATGGGAGCCAGGGAAGCTACAGGTTACAACAGATCTGTGAACTCAGGCAAGCACAGGGGTGGCAGGGCCAGGCTGCTACAAAGAAGACATGTTTTAGACAAATGTCATGTGAATGGGCAAGAAACTTGAGGGGCACATTTGTGAGAATTTTAGTTCCTCCTCTGTGGAAAGTGTTAAGCACTCCAAGAAAGTGTTTAATATCATTGTTTTTGCACCCTTGCTGTTGAATGCCAAATGAAATGGTCTGATTCTGAAACTGATAAATGTGTTTTTTAAAATTATTTAGTTTTCTATTTGCTTATTTACTTCTAGAGAGAAGGGAAAGGGAGGGAGGAAAAGAGGGAGAGAGCCTTGGTCAGTGCAGATCAGTGAGAGGAGCATCATTCAGTAACCAAAGAGATGCAAATTTGATTCTGAGTCAGAGCACATACCTAGGTTACAGGTCACCCCAGTCCAGGTGGAGGTGCATGGAACAAATGATTTCCCAAATATTCTAAACTTATAAGAAATTAATCCTTGTGAATTGTCTTATAAAATGAAAATCATAGCTACTAATAAGAGATTTCCCATACTCACAGCACTCAAAAGACATTTCTACATTTTGAAATCTCTCATAATAATGGAAAATTATTGACATAGAAAAAGACTTCCCAAACTCGCAGGTATAAGGTCATTCTCTTGGGTTAACTCTATGATGACAAAGGAGGTGACTACAACAGAAAAGAAATTTCCAACGTTCACTGCACTCACAAAGCTTATCTCTTGGTGAACTCTCTGATAATAACAAAGAGCAGAGCTCATTGTAAAAAATTTTCCAATATCACTGCACTCAAAAAGCCTACATCCATCATGGCCTTTCTGGGAAGACAAAGCTGAGTTGGGAGTCTTAGCCTGCGAGACTCTTACAGAAACACACTGTTCAGTGGGTCCCGACACATCCTTTCTCCACAGCAGCAACCTGAATGAAAACAAGTGCTGGTGAAATGCATAGTGACTCAGGGTGAGTTTTTTAAAAATGATTTTATTTATTTATTTTTAGAGAGAAGGAAAGGTCGGGACAGAAACATCAATGTGCAAGAAAAACATCAATTGGGTGTCTCTCCAACGCCCCCAGCTGGAACGTCAGCCCACAACACAGGCATGTCCCCCGACAGGTAAGTGAACCTGTGACATTTTGGTTCACAGGCCTCCATTCAGCCCACTGAGCTGCACCAGCCAGCACAGGGGGGTTTCTCATTACAGATGTGCATCTGTCACATCAAGGCATGATTCTGTCACAATTTTCAAGAAACTGAGATAGACTCTGAAAAGGTGGAGGTTGTACATTCCTAGACCACTAACAACTGTAAATAATGGGCACCTCATTGAACAAAGTACACTAGAATAGGACGGGACACAAGGAAGACAGGCATGGTTCTGAAGCTGTCCCTCTGCTGGTGGCTGCCTGCAAAAGCCTTCCTGCTGGCGATGTCAGCCTGTGTAGAGGAATGTGAGTGTGCACCAAATCATGAAAATCAACCGCAGCAGATCAGATGCTGTGCAAGGTTCATAGAGAAACATGAGTACACTTCAAGGTGAAACAGGCATTGACCAAAGTTGGAGAACACACCAAAAAGATTCCTCAGAGAAATGGTTCTGGTGTAGAGGTTAGAGAGGCAGAGATCAGCCCTAGCTATATGTCAGATTAGAGATGATACCTATTAAATCTAACAAATCAGCAAAGTGCCTACACTGGGAAGAAATCAAGACGTTAAGGTGTGGTCAATGGCAATGGTGACAAAAAATAAAAGTTAAAGAGAACATATTCCTCATTATGTTTTAAAAAGCCTTGACATCAAATGTTCCCCAAGTGCCATTCACAAACACCTTCTGTGAGCCCATCCTGTCACGGTTGGACTCATGTCCCCCTTGTGATACACAAAAGACTATTCCCTTCCCTCCCAGTTAAGCAATGACATGAAATTTTGATGATTCCACTCCTAAGAGAAAACAGAAGGGATGAAAAGCAGCACTATTATAGAATAGCTCAGCACAGAGAGACAAAAGGAAAACAGTCTATGTGAGTGATGATAGAGTGCTGGCAGAATAAAAAAATAAAATTTTCCATCCCCTTCCAAAATAATTAGATAATTATCCATGATAAAAACCATCCCTTGAGGAATGGGGGAAATGCTTAGGAGACCAGTTTTTCCAAAGAGCCATAAGTGCAGTATAAAAGAACTACACAGAAAGAACTGCAGGAGGGACTGGCTTAGCAAAGATGGTTAGATTCAAAAACAAACATGAGAGTTTCCACACCAAGCCACTGCACATGTGGTACCCTGGGCTCTAGCAGCCTGTTTTGTGAATGACCATGGACCACTGTCTCTGAGAACTTCAGGACTCTTGGTAATATCTGCAACTTCCTATAAGTTTCAACTCAAAGGAACCTGTAGAGTTTGTCAGCATGGTTATCAAGAGGAAAGCCCTCGGGCCACAATATCACTTAGGAATAACATCAGTATATCCCCAGCAATATTTGCTGTCAAAAACTCCAAACAGATCACTAAATATTTGGACATCAGCTGTGTTGCCCACTGAGGAACCTACAATCTTCAGCACTCTTACCTCAGTTCATGAGGCAGCAAGAAGAATGGTAATTGAAACTTCTTTTCACCTCAAAACACTTTACCTAACAAGCACTCTTCTATCCACAGTGAGATAAAACTAGTTCTCACCATAACTTGTATGAATCAGTTCACTGAGCACCAAAACTCAGTCCTGGCACATGCCTCCATAACAGGCCACATCACCAGGTAGGGGTGTGCAAGAGGCAACCAATTGATCATTGTCTTGCACATCAATGTTTCTCTCCTATTTCTCCCTCCCTTGCCCTCTCTATAAAATATCTACAAAACAAGTTTATGGACACAAACAGGTTGAAAATAAAGAGATGTTAACAATATTTTGTACAAATAAAAACAAAGAGAGCAAGACTAGCTAAAATTGTATTAGACAAAAAGAAACCTCATACAATGTCACAAGAGAAAAAGATGATCATAAAATGAAAAAGGAGTCAATTCAGCAAGAGGATGATAAATTTAATTACTATGCATCCAACCACAGACACCTAAGTGTATTAAGCAAATGATATAAGATCTGAAGTCAGAAAATGCTACACAACAACAGCAAAGAACTTAAACTTTCCTCTTTCAACGATGGGTAGATACAACTGATTGAAAGCAATAAAGAATTAATGAGATATCTGGTCAAGATGGAGGCAAAAGTAGACATGCCTCACTTCTCAGGCAAACACAAAGATAATTACAACTACATCTCAAAAACAAATAAAACCTCAACTGTCAGAAAATTGAGCTGTAATGAAGTATGACGAGCAAGGATTTAAAGAAGACATGGTCATCCTGACCAGTGCCTTTTACAGGAACTCAAAGCAGTTCCAGCTAATACACAGAAACAAACACAGGGAGGCTTCCAAATTGAGACAAAGAAACATGGCCCAAGTGAAAGAACAGAACATAACCCCAGAAAAAGAACTATATGAAATGAACATAGCGAACCTGTCAGATGCAGAGTTCAATATGTTGGTAATCAGGATGCTAAAGAACTCATTGAGTACAGCAACAACATAAAGGAAGAACTGATGGCAACACTAAGTGAAATAAAGAAAAGTCAACAGGGAACCTATAGTGCAGGGAAGCAAGCCTGGATTCAAATCGAAGATTTGGAACACAAGGAAGAAACAAATACCAGAACATGAAGAAGAAACAAGAATTCAAACAACAAGGATAGTATAAGAAGTCTCTAAGACATCACCAAATGTGCCAACATCCAAATAATAAGGATGACCTAAGGAGAACAGGAAGAATAAGAATTTGAAAACTTATTTGAGCTGTAGTCCTACAGGAGGGCTACACAGCACTGCATCCATATCTCAAGTGTTTCCTGAGAAGTTCCAGCACACTTTATGAGTCCTCAACACCAATACCAATATAAGGTGGAAACAAGCCTTTGCCATCACTGCAGTTAAGGGTGTGGGGTAAAGATTTGCTCATGTGATGCTGAGGAAAGCAGACATCAACCTCACCAAGAGGGCAGGAGAGCTCATAGAGGGTGAAGTGGAATGAGTGATTACTATTATGCAGATCCCACTCCAGTACGGATTCCTGCTGGTTCTTGAACACACAGAAGGATGTGAAGGATGGGAAATACAGCTGGGTCCTGGACAATGGTCTGGACAATAAGCTTTGTGAAAACCTGGAGCTCCTGAGAAAATTCAGGCCCTCAGAGGGCTGCACCACTTCTGGGGTCTTTGTGTTCAAGACCAGCACATTAAGACCACAGGCTGCCAGGGTCAAACTGTGAGTGTGTTCAAGAAGAAATAAATCTGTAGGCCTTGTCTGTTAATAAATAGTTTATATTCACATATACACACACAAATGAAAATTTATTTGAAATAATAATGAAATAAAACTTCCTTACTTTGGTGAAGGAAATAGATACACAAGTCCAGGAAGCACATTGTGTCCCCAACAAGTTGGACCCACAGAAGACCACACCAAGATATATCATAAATAAAATGCCAAAAGTTAAAGATAAAGAGAGAAATTTAAAATTAGTAGTAGAAAAGCACAGAGTTACCTACAAAGGAGTACCCATAAGAAAATCAGCTGATTTCTTAAAACAAACATTGCAGGCAAGAAGAGACTGGCAAGATGTATTCAAAGTGATGAAAAGCAAGGACCTACAACCTAGATTACTCTATCTAGCAAAGATATTCTTTAGAATAGAAAGACCAATGAAGTGCTTCCCAGACAGTGTAAAGCAAAGGAGTTCATCATCACTAAGCCCTTATCACATAAAGTGTTAAAGAGACTTATTTAAAAAAAAGATCAAAACTATGAACATTAAAAAGGCAGAAAATTCAGAACTATCAACAACTGAATCTAAAACAAAACAAAGCAAAACAAAAAAACTAAGCAAATAGGAACAGGAATAGAATCATAGGTATGGAGATAATTTGGAGGGTTAGCAGACGGGAAGGGAGAAAATGGGCAGAAAGATATAGGGATTAAAAAGCATAATTGTAGGTAGAAAATAGACAGGAGGAGGTTAAGAATAGTATAGAAAATGGAGAAGACAAAGGACTTAATATACATGACCAATGGACATGAAATAAGGTGGCGGGCATTGCTGGATGAAAGGGGTACTGAATGCAGTGCACTAAAGTGGAATAACTGGAACACCTGTAATGAAATAATAAAATATATGTAAAAAAATAATAACTTTCTGTAGGATTTGGTGACACACCAGGACACACTTGGAAAACACATCAATAAAAGGTTGTAAAATACAAGCAGCAATGTAAACAAACACATAGGGTAACTTAAAGAGTAGGGACGATCTTAGTTCTATAGGAGGAGACTGAACTGTACCTGCAAATGACCTGACACCTGAGCTCTGCTTAGGGGAACATATCTGTGCCCACAGTTATTATTCCCTTTAACACAACCTACACAATTTTTCTTGTGTACACTGCATCCTAAAAAGTGTACCTGTATATCTTCAATAAGCGGGAAAATCAGTTTTACTTATGACAAGTGATAAATTAGTATGAAAATGCAATGACAGCAAATTAATTCTTGAGTCCCAGGTAACTTACAAGGGCTGCTGAGGGTTGCTCCATGTGGAAAATGGATAATCAGTAGGGCTTGAGAGATTCAGCACAAATTGAAGGCATTCTACTGACACAAGGGAGGACAAAATAAGGAAAAAGAGGTCAATTTTCAGAGAGTGTCCAAGCATGCCACCAGGTGACTTCAGATGGATTGTGTTGTTAGGAACATAAGATCAGATTGCAAACATCACCAAGAATGCTGCACACTCATCCTGTTCTCAGTAAAAGCAATCAGCCATAACAATGCTAATAAGGCCGTGCAGACATAGACCCAACCTGATTTGGCCGATTGGCCTGTCTTGAACAATCAGGAGAAGAATCTCACTTTGTTCAGAAGGACTTGTGTCTAACGAAATATCTCTGGTGCAGACAGGGGGAGGGTGGAAAAGGAATGTGGTTGCTGAACATGGTCAGGGCTCCAGGGAAAACATGGAGACCCTCAATTTCTCATCCAGCCAGTACTTGACAGAGTAGCAGGGGTGTCCAACCTTTTGGCATCTCTGGTCTAAACTGGAAGAAGAAGAGTTGTCTTGGGCCACACATTAAATATATTATGACATGTAATCACAAAAAATTCTTGTTTTAAGTAAATCTACGATTTTGTGTTGGGGTGCATTCATAGCCATCCTTGGCTGCATGCAGCCTGTAGGCCACAAGTTGGACACCCCCGGAGTACAGGATCAAGAGGAACTTTTACTGTGTGAAGAAGAAGTGAACACTCCACTAAGTAGATAACAATACAGTAGGTCTCCAGCATCACTTCTGAATACATACCAGGTATCATGTCCAGCCGTTCCCAATACTGCAGGGAGGATGTCAGCAATAAGTAAAACATACATGAAGTGTCAAAAAGAGTGGATAATATTCACCACAGTGCATAATATTCTAGCCTTCCATGCAAAAGTTAAGTGAATGTGCAGGAAAAACCAGCCATGAATCACTGGGGTCTCATTAGTGTGACGTGTGTGCTAAGCTCAAAAAGGAGTTCAACAAAACACAGCTAAGGTTGAAAGTAGTTTCCCCTGGAGAGACTACTGGAAACTACAGATAGGATTCCCATGAAGAGTATGAGGCAGATGTTAAGCATCCTAAGACATCAGAATAATGTAGGAAATTCATGTTAATTAAAACAATGAGAACAGCAGCTAGCTTAGTTGCTCATGTCTCTGGCCTTTGCTGTCTTCCTGCCTTGTCCTGAGAGCCTAATGTGCTATGGTAGAGATTGTCCCCAGCTCTGAAACCAGATTCACATGTTCAAATCTGGCCACTTCAAACTGACAATTGTCTGCCTCATAACCTTGGAAAAACCCCTTCCTCCTCTTCATCCTATTTTCCCCAGAAATATAATAACAGTTACTAATTCCTAGGGTGCTGTTAGGATTGAAAAAATAATAATGGTAAAAAACAGGCCCTGGAAAATTTTCATTCAGGTATAAAGGCTTCTCTTTCTTAAAAATATTTTATTCTCTGGGTTTTAGAAAGGGTAAGGAAGCAAGAAAGAAAGGGAGACACACAACCAAGTGTAAAAACATTAATTGTTTGCCTCTTCCACTCCCCTAATTTGGGAACTGAATCAAAACACAAGCATGTGCCCTGACTAGGAATTGAAAACACGACCTTTTGGTTTACCGTACTACATTCCATCCACTGTGCTACACAACCCAGGAAAGGAAGCTTTTTAACGTAATTTACATATGAACATACTGAGGTTTATAGGGTGATTCACTTTCCTGTAATGATATCTATGGTCAACAATCTAAGATTTAAACTCAGGCTGCATAGCCAAGATATGGGGAGTCTAATTACTGTTTTCTTGTCTTTGGTTTCTGGGAGAGCTTTCAGACTCAACAAATACCCATTGATCCTCATACCACCTGGTGCACCTTCAAGTCCCACTGCAGCCCAGCAACCTCAGATGAAAGACCACAGAAAGAGCTAGAAACTAAAAAGCAAAAATTATTACATTATTTAATGTTTGAATTTACAAAATTATGAAATGTATTAATAATGCAGATTATTCTTTAAAGTGTATGATATGTTCCTACTACATTGTGTACAGCAAAAATAAATCAAAATAATTTGGATATGATTTCTACTACCAAAAACAATTTTTCATCATTCAATGGAACAAAACTTATTTGTTATTCAAGGAATGAAACTGGGTGACATGACAAAGTAGATCTTTCTTGTTTCACTCTCCTATTCTTTAAAGGACAGTAGCCCAAAATTATAAAAAAAAAAAATAGGTAAACTATGTGAGCACAGAATACACTAAAAACAAATCCCCATAACATACACTCCTGAAAATACTCTTCATAAATCCTTACAGAAAATGCAATGAAAACAAAAAAAAAGAACATGACATATATATGAAAAGAGCTAAAATTATAAAAATTAAACCAGTCAAGATTTTGTTAGGGTGGGGGAATGCAACCCTCATACACTATAACTATGAATGCATAAAAGCATGATTAGTTTAGATCATACTTTGTTAGTTACTTCAAAATTTAAATAATAAACATCTGAGACATTTCCACACTGTAAACACATAAAATTAAACTCGTACATTTTCAGAAAGTTTTCTTCAGTGTCATCACACTGAAAAAGAAAAAAAAAAACACATTTTCTACAATCTAACAAAGAGAACTATCCAACATCAGAGGGGTAAAGACTTATGGCTAAAGATTTCCAATGTTCATTTCATGCTTGAAGCCTGTCACCAGTGTGAACCATATGTAACACGCCTAAGGAGATGAGATGAAAGATTTCCCATACTTCATGTCATCATAAAACCTATCTCCTGAGTAAATTATCTGATAAGAAAGAAAAAAAATCAAAAAACATTTTCCCACATTCCTTGTGCCCAAAAGGCCTTTCACCAGTGTGAAACTGGGAATATAATGGAGGATTGTGCTACAAAATAAAATTCTCATATTGCATGTATATAAAAACACTTCTCCTGTGTGACTTCTCAGAAGATAACAAAGGCAACGGATAGATAATAAAAGATTTCCCAAATTTCCTTAACTTATAAGAACTTAGACATTGTGAATTCTCTAATGACAATAAAGGGAATGGCTACAGTTCAAACATTTCTCATATTCACATCACTTAAATTGCATTTCTACACCATAAATTCTATCATACTAGTGGAAATCACTGATACAGGAAAAACATTTCCCAAATTCACTGCAGGCATAAGGCCATTCTCCAGGATTACTCTCTGATGACAACTGAGGGAACTGCTACAGAAAAAGGATTTCCCACTTTCACTGTACTCATGGGGCCTTTCTCCAATATAAAGTCTCCAAGGATAAGGAAGGTTACTGATAAAACACGTCCCACATTCCCTGCAGCCATAAAACTTTGCTCCTGATATAGTCCCTGATAACATGGTAATTAATACAACAGATGAAAGATTTCCCACAGTCACTACACTACGAAGTGTTTCTAGGTATGAACAATTTGATGGGAATTGAGGTGAGTGGTACACTCACTCACTAAAAGGATTTCTCCATTTAGTTCTGTCATGAGTACTTTATCCAATGTGAACACTTTGATGAAAGTGGAAGGCAGAGCTTCATGTACAAGCTTTCCCATGTCCACTGCACTCATAAGGCCTTTCTCCAGTGCAAACTCTGCAATGCAGACAAAGTTCAGAGCTACTGATAAAAGATCTTCTTCATTCATCACATTTTAAGGGTTTACTTGAATATGAACTTTCTGATGACGACGGCGGCAAAAGCTAAGGGTAAAAGATTTCCCACATTCACCTCACTTGTAAGGCCTTTCTCCAGTGTGAACTCGCTGATGACGATGGAAGGCAGAACTATAGCTAAAAGATTTTCTGCATTGACTGCATTCATAAGGCCTTTCTCCAGTGTGAACTCTGTGATGTAGATGAAGATCAGAGCTACGAATAAAGGATTTTCCACATTCATTGCACTTATAAGGCCTTTCTTTTATGTGAATACTGTGATGATGATGAAGGGAGGAGCTACGGGTAAAAGATTTCCCACATTTACTGCACTCATAAGGCCTTTCTCCAGTATGAATTCTGTGATGTTCACAAAGCTGAGAGCTATTGGTAAAAGACTTGCTACATTCACCACACTTAAAAGGCTTTTCTGTTAATGTAAAGCCTCTGATGACGACAGAGGTTTATATTCTGCATAAAAGATTTCCCACATTCATCACATTTATAAGGCCTTTCTCCAGTGTGAACTCTCTGATGACAATGGAGGGAAAAAATTCTGGTAAAAGATTTCCCACATTCACAACACAAAAAGCATTGTCTTCCAGTAAAGAATCTCTGGTCCTCAACAAGTGTGTCATCACAATCAATGGTCTTCTTGCATTCTCGTGGGATGTAATATTTTGTAGTGTTAGAAGTCATTTCAGACTTAGAGATTTTGTTTCCCCTAGGCATGGAGCAAGCAGCCAGTTGCTCACGATGTCCAAAACTGATGAGGAAGCATTTTCCAACCTGAAGACGGGTACAAGGATCCCTGGACACGAGGAAATTGCAGCTGTTTTCAAGTGAGACGCTGTCCACACTGCTTATGAAACCATTCTGTGTTGTGCCCTGCTGGTGACTCCGTGCACTGAAATAAAATAGATTTGCACATGCCCCACACCGCAACAGTGTTGTGCCCTGTTGGGTTCCCTGCTGGCCAAGCAAGAGGAATATATCCCTCAAGATGCACCCACAACTCTAACATGGGTGGCTCTTCTGGGAAGACACTGCTGACTTCAGATTATTATCCTCTGAGACTCTTTCAGAAACATTCCATTCAGTGGGTGCTTCTACATCCTCTGCTTCACAGCAGCAACCTGAGAAAAAACAAATGCTAGTGAAGTACATACTAACCTATAGGGAGAAGGTTTTCTCCTCACTAATATGCACTAGTAACATCTGGTATGATACTATGGGATAATTTCCAAAAGAGAGACTCAAAAAAGATCCCTCAGATATGTAATAACAGGCAACTCATAAATTGAAGGATACTAGGACATGGAGTAACTTAAGGAAGAGACGCTGGCTTTATAAGTTATTCCTCTGTTAGGGGCTGCCTGCAAAACCCTTCCTGCTTGAGTTGGAAGGTTGTGTAGAGGATATGAATGTGCCTGAAACCTTGAAAAGAAACTACGGCAGAACAGAAGTTGTGTTAGTTTTGTATAGAAATATGTGCACACTTCAAGGTGCAACATACATTGATCAAAATGGGAGAGTGCACCAAAATCACTCCTCAGAGAATGTGTTGTGCTGTACAGGTTAGAGAGGCAGAGATTAGCCATGTCTGGAAATCAAGAGTGTGAAGGAAAATTATTTAAAGTAACACTCTGGTAAGGTGCCAATACTGGGAAAGGACAAGTGCATTAAAGTTTGGCCAGTGACAATGGTGATCAAATACATTTAAGAGAACAATGTTCCTCATTATGTTTCTTTTTAAAAAGATTTTACTTATTTATCTCTAGAGAGAGAGGAAGGGAAGGAGAAAGAGAGGGAGAGGAACACCAATGTGTGGTTGTCTCTCCCATGCCCCCCACTGGGGACCCAGCAGCAACACAGGCAGGTGCCCTGACTGGGAACAGAACTGGCAACCCCTTGGTTCAAGGGCGGCACTCAATCACTGAGTTCCTCATCCTCTTTTAACCAAGACTTGGAATCAAATTTTCCCCAACTGCCAGACCCCCTGTGAGCCCATCCTGTCATGGCTGGTGTTGGGAACCACCCTGCCTGGTTTCAGAGGCTGTAACTCCCGCCAAGGTTAAGGCTGAGGGAGTGACCTTGGACCATAAGCCACCAAGGAGACAAAAGCTTATCTCCCTGGCAGGAGCGCTGCTTCTGCTCCTCTTTCCATAACTGGACCCCAATGTTTGGTCGGTTAGCCAATGACCAGTAAGATTCCCCAAGGGGGGAACGACCTAAGACAGGCACGATCACATGGGAGGCCCCCAAGGAAGGACTTTGGGGGGTACATCAAAAGGGGGTAAAGGACCCTGGCCCCTCGGCTTTAATAAAGCCTGAGTCCTCATTCTGTCTGGGAGAAGTCTCCTAATCTCTTGGCTGCCTCACTTCCCTTGCTCCACTTAATCCTGAAACAATGAGAGGGTGGTGCAGCCCTGTGCTGGAAAGGGCGGGTTCTCTAGGGCAATCAGGCCCAAGAAAGAATATGCAAAATCCTGTGAAACCTGCTTTGTTTAGAATGTTCTCAATTAAATGATAAGCGTCCAAGCAAGAAGTGAGTTTGTTCCTTAAAGCTTTACAGCTCTTTAGCTATCTGACCCTGACACAAAATAGGCCCTCAGAGTTCTTTGTTATCTATTGTTTGATCCTTACTGCCTGACAATGATTAATGAGCTTTATCTGTAATCCTGTGCAAATGAACACAATAAAAGCCCTTTGAGGAACCTGGCCCTTCTCCTTTGAGAGA
>JAPYXV010003182.1:0-12491 GCA_028533065.1 Trachops cirrhosus
TCTGGAGGCCACACTGTGAACTGAAATCAAGGTCCTCCAAACGTGTCCCAAGGAAGGCCACTCATGGCCCTCATTTCCCCCTCTCACCTGTTCTGTGGCTCGGCGTTTCTGGACCACCACTAATAAGAGGGCAACGTTAAAATGCAAACCACCTGGGCACACACAGGATCCCATTGGCTTGAAGGTTGCCAGAGAACAGCCCTCAGAGCTATGAATACACGTAAACATCAGATGCCAGTGGCCTGCAAAGGGTCCCCCAGGAAGCCTCCTGGACCCTCCTGGGCGGCCGGCACTTTTAGAATTAAGTCTCCCCAGAAACCTCTGACTTGCTCCCTGGTCATGTTAGGGGCTCCCAAAGAAGCCATTTCCTAAGGCGTGCACAGATGTCTTTTTCTGCCTACTCTCCTCATAAAACAGAGTGCAAAGAATGACACGCTTAACTGCAGGCCCTGGGAAGTGAGCACAGTGCAAACGTAAATAAAGCCGTTAAACAGTGTATGACGTGGCCTCTTAATAGGAGAAAGCAAGAGGACAGGACCAGCTTAAGAGCAACGTGCAGAGCATCCGGGTGTTAGACAAACCTAGCCCCCTATAGGGGGAAAGTGCCGAGAGCAGCCACCGTGGCTGCCTTACAGGACTGGGGAAGGCACAGGAGGGACTGGCCTCCTACGCGCCACTCCCATGACACTGCCTGCCCCCTGCAGGCGAGTGCTCCCAGAGGCTGCCCGCTTCAGCCAGGCACCGCGGGCTATGCTGGCTTCATCTCTGGCTGGTCCGTCGGTCTGCGTCCCTCCATAGAAATAAATGAGGGGACAAGCAGAAGGGCTGAGAACTAAGGCTGGGAAGGAGGGAGGAGGTGAATGGCCAGAAGGCACAAGAGAAGTAGGGCCGGAGCCTCCGCTGGCCACACCGGTGTCAGGGCTCAGGGTCACCTACCTGACGCGGGGAGCACGTCAGAGCCTGACTTCTCTGGGTTGCACAGGAACTGAAAATTCTTCTGGTTCTGCAAATACAACCGAACATCAGCTGCCTTGGGTGGAGCTGCTGCAGGTCCAGAAAGCTTGGTGTAGAAATGACCACGTGCTTGTTCTATCGAGACTCAAAATCCAGACACAAAACTATCCAGTCATGGTCTTACTAATCCCTGCTCGCCCAGTACGAGAGGACCCGTGTCTTCTGACAACGATTTTAGCAGGTGGGGTGGAGAAGGAAGGAGAGCAAAAACCAGTTCTTGGGACGATGACAAAGTCCTGGAGGTGGACAGTAACGGTCACGCAATGTGAATGCACTGAACTTAATGCCACTGAATTATACATTAAAAAAATGATTAAAATGGTAAATTTTATATTATGTACATTTTACCACAGTAAAAAAAAAATCTTTAAGAAGAGACCCAGAGTCCATTGGCTAAAAGATTCAAAAAATTCATCTATGTGCCCTGATGGTAGGGCTCAGCGGGTTGGGTGTTGTCCCGCAAACTGAATGGCGTGATTCCCGGTCAGGGCACGCACCTGGGTTGCAGGTTTGGTCCCCAGCTGGGGTGTGTGCAAGGAGCAACCGATCAATGTTTCTCTCTTGCATCAATGTTTCTCTCCTTTTCTCCCTCTCTTCCCCTCTCCCCCAAAATTAATTAATTAAATATTTAAAAATTCATCTATGCTATATTGATTTGCATTAACTCCTTTCTCTCCTTTGACTGTTTACATGAAAGTGGGTATTTGAGGCATTATGTTTGTGTTATGTTTCACCTGGAAACTGGGTGAACTTGAAATTAGAGACCTGTGTCTCCCCCCCCTCCCATTGGCCTGCCTAAGCCCAGAGGGTTGCCGAGAGCAGAGGAGGGGCTGGGCAACCAGTGCTGGGGTCCTCCAGGCCACTCGGGCTCCTCAGGTGCTCGCAGGGGTCCGGAGCAGCCTCTGCTTCTGTGAATCACGTGACAGGCCTTGGGAGGGGAGATTGGATGTTTTCTCCCCAGAATTGAGAGTGGAAGAGGAAATACAGCAGGCCCTTAACCAAAGTCATCTCATTCGACTTGTAAGGTTGATGAGATGCCATAGCAACTTAACTTTTGTTGATGCCAACTAGCCTGTGGTAAAAGTGGTTTCATTACAAGTCGGTCCCTGCACTTATGAGAACCTATGGATGACATTGAGGACTCACTGTTCTCCAACAGGGGAGAACAGGCAGTAACTGAGGCCCTGGACCACGCCTCACTATCACAGGTTAATCCTCTTCAGTTACTGATTGCAGGAAGAGATAGAGCGTTTACTCTCCGCTCTTATCTTGGGGATGTTCTGGGAAGACCTTACCCAGCTGCCTTCAGATAACTCATGGCAGCTGCTTCAAGGTTCACAAAGATAACAAGCCCATTTACAGCTCTTTCTGGACACTTCTGGGAACCACCCACTCAGTCTTCAGGAATGATGGGCCCCCAGACTCCAGCAGAGACAGTGTGCTGTCTCTGTCTTGCCAGGCAGCCAGACTGCCCCTGGGGGAAGCAGCTCATCCAGCCCATTCCCTCAAGGAACCTGCCAAGTTGCATCGAGACTTGGATTTACCCCCTGCAAGAGACCCCGCCAGCCCTCCAAAGAGGACAAAGCCCTCACCTCTGGACACAGCTGTTCGTTCAATGTAGTCTCTCCAGGAAAGATATGGACCTGGGTGGTCCCTAAAATAAAGCAAAAATATATAGTTCAGGTTATTTAGCTGGAATTGACTCCCACCCAGATTTCTACATTTCCTGCCCTTCCTCCCACCATAGCTTTGTGCCCAGCTCATCAACATCCTTCGCGTTGGGGAAAAATCTAGATTCCATTTCTCCAACTCTCACCTCCATTGTGTGGAGCGCTGCACGTCCGTGCATGCAGCCTATTAAAGAACTGCCGGGCTGAAAGTGAACGTGTCCCCGCGAAGGGTGAGCAATGACCCCGCACCACAGGCATGCACATCACTGTGGACTCCTTTCTTGGTTCCTTAGCAAAAGGCAGACCTCCCGAGACAGGTAACGTTGGATAAATAGCTGCTGTTGTTGGGGAAGCCAGGACATAGACGGGGAGGTGAAGGACATTCTGGAATAGGTGATGAGTGATGCGAGCTTAGGAGAAACGCTGCGCACGGGATTCCCAGCAGCCGTGACCGCACGTGACGGCTGGACAGGGGCTGTGTCATGGGGCCTGGGGACCGTAGGTGACGGGGGAGAAAAGCAGATAGGGAGCCCGCAAAGACACTACCCTCGTCCCAGCTGACTTTGGGCTCGGTCTTTTAAAGCTTTATTTTTTTACTTTTAAAAAATAAAATTTATATACATAAAACAAAACAGACTCATTAACCTTATGAATATACAAATAATAGTGTAGTACAATTCACAGTGCTCTACGTAAAGGAGCCAACAGGACCCCATCCACAGGGCCTCCACCACTACAACCAAAAGCGATTCCATTGTTGACACGCCCATATCTGCCATCAGGCCCCTGATCGGGCACACTTTTCATTCGGCTGTAATCAATGAGGATGCAAATTTGTATTCTGCAAGCTCACTCTAATGCTGTACCTTGAGCATTTTTCACATTGTCATACAATCTTGATGCTTCGTTCCACAGCTTCCTGATGCATTAATGATACTGACGTGTGATCAGAGATCCAGGTCCCTTGTCCCCTCTGAATTCTCCCCACCCAGTCCTCTGCTCTGGATGCCACGTAAGGTCGTGCCAGGTGAGACCCCCAAACAGCACTGGGCAATGCAAAGGGAGGCCTGGCTTGGGAGAGAGAGTTTAACTTCTTTTCCACCCCAGTATTCTAATGCAGCTTTACTTGTTTGACCCTGAAAAGACTTTTTCTGGAATTGGATGAGGAACAAGAGTGTATTTCCATTTCATGGCCCCTGAGAAATCAATCAGACACTTGTTTCTATGTTAAAGCTCATAACAGGAAAGGTGGCTGTCCCCTGCCCTCAGATTTCAGTGACCCCTCTGAAACTCCCAGAAGAAAGCTCCTGGACAGAAACAGCCACGTGACGGGAAGGTGTGGGCAAGCACAGAGCAGTGCCAAAGGCTCTGGGCAGGACAGGGCATGTGACTGGGGGTAGGGGACAGGAAGGCGGGGTAGGCGGGCTGTGGGGCTGCAGAGACCAGGCTACTCCATGAGCAGTGCTGAGCCGTGATGGGTCTCTGAAGGGATGAGTGTGAAGGAGTATTTTAAGATGCTCATCACTCTGGGAGTAGTGAGGTAGATGAATTAGCAGGGCAGAGATTTGACACTATTTTGCTAATATTTTTAAGCCAGGACAAAAATCTATATGGTAGCCAACTCTTATATGCAGCTTCTATGTGCCAGGCACTGTTCTAAGCACCTACACAAGATAATTCACTGACTGCTAACAACTCCAGGAGCTAACTATTGTCCCCACTTGACCGATAAGGGCCCAGCAAGGTTGAGCAGCATTTCAAAGGGGACAGCGAATGGTGATGGCAGGATTTGAACATGGGCAGTCTGGCTTCATGGGCCGTGCTCACAACCTAGAAAGTAAGTCAGAGTCTGGCATCCAGACCAGGGCTCAGCGAACTTGCCCTGCGGAGCGTCAGGCGGTCAGTAGTTCAGCTTCTGCAGACCACACGGACTCTTTCACAATTACTCAGCTCTGCTGTTGTCATGTAAAAGGAGCCACAGGCACTATGCAAATAAATTAACTTCATTTATGGAGACTAAAATTTGAATTTTATAAAATTTCCATGTGTCGTGCAATACCGTTTTCTCCCCCAACTACTTAAAAAAGTAAAAGCCTTTGTGAATATCACCAAACTGATTTTGAAGTTTAAAAGCCAACAGAAAATTGAAGGAGAAGAACAAAGTCGGAGAGCTAACGCCACAAAACTTCAAGGCTTGTTCTAAAGCCGCAGTAATCAAGACAGCGTGGTACTGGCGAGGGGACAAAGAGCTCCATGGGCCCGAATGCAGAGCCCAGAAAAACCACATGAAGGGAGTGAACCGATCTTTGACGAAAGAACAAAAGCAGTGCAATGGAGAAGAGACGGTCTGCTCAACAAATGGCGCTGGAATGACTAGGCATCCGCATGGGAAAGACGAATCGAAACACGTGGAAGCCATTCTCAGCTCATAGTTCGTACGAAAACAGGCAGAAGGCTGAGTCTGGCCCGTGGGCCACGGTTCGCCCCCCAGTGCCTGACCTGGACTGCCACAGAAAAGTGGGCATCAAGCTGGAGCGGGAGGGTGGCTCTCTGATCAGCAGTTGCCTTAGCCCAGAATCCTAGGTGGAAACCTGGGATCTACCTCTAGATGACCAGGCTGGTCGCTGCTGCCACACCCCTCACTGGGCTTGCCGGGACCTTCGCAGGCAGAGGGACACAGATGCCAGAAGCCAACTCTACCTGGCCTTTGAGAAATGCCCCACTCGGCACCCCTAGTCTTCCAGACTCCACGTCTGAGAAGAAGAAAAAAAGGCTCTTCAAAGAAAGTCATTGATCCCCTGATGTAAACAGTAGTGTTCTTTAAAAGAAAGAAAAGAAACAAAAAGGAAAGGGAGGGAAAGGAAAGAAGATTTTGGGTCCTGGCTGGTGTGGCTCAGTTGGTTGGAGCATCAGCCCATAAACCAAAAGGTCGCATGTTTGATGCCTGGCTAGGGCACATGCCTAGGTTGCAGGTTCGGTCCCCGGTCAGGGCGCGTCCAAGAGGCAACCTATCGACGTTTCTCTCTCACACTGATGCTTCTATCCCGCTCTCATACTCCCTTCCCGTTTCTCTCAAATCAATAAGCATGTCCTCAGGTGAGGATAAAAATATAATAAAAGCTTAAAAAAAGATTTTTATGACAGTGAATATACTCAGAATTCTATAAAATTTTTAAATTAAATAATATAAGCAGAATATCTAGCCCAGTGCCTGCACAAAGTAGTTATTGAACTTCGTTAGTTTTGGTAAAAGGTGCTGTTGTTTTACCATCAGAACAACCCAGGGAGATAGATGTCACTATCGGTACAATTTCATAGCAGCCAAAGTTAAAAATTTCTCTTTAGAGAGGCAGGGTTTCTCTGAGAGATCCTATGTGCTGACTCTAGTTCTAAAAAGTCTTAAAGGAGCTCAAAGAGGTTATTTCTGAAGAGAGTCTCTGGATTCCTACAATTTTTTCTGCAATTGTTCTGGACTATTCTGGACCTTATTTTTTTCCTCTGTAGACATTCTATTATTATACATTTCCACATTGAGGGGGAGGAGGGGGGAGAGAGGGTTGGGGGTTGGGAGGGGAGAGAGAGAGATTGAGAAAGACCATCTGCTGAGAGTTGAAAATGCAGCAAGAATTTGAGGGGCCCAAAGTCAAAGAGACATGGAGCAAGCCCAACATTAGATGCTGTGTTTACTCCTGAAGCCTTTGCCGCATCACCGGCAGCAGTACCGGAAGGTGGGAGGCTAGTGTGCTGTGCAGGGCCGCGGCAGCTCCGCGGAGGTGGGGAAAACATGGGCGTTCAGTGCCCATCAGGGAGGAGGGGCTGTGGTAAGCGTCCCGGGTTTCCAGGTGGGACTTCCAAGAGCTAGACCCGTGGAGCAGGGATAAACTTGGAACAGACCAGCCTCCAAAAAGACTGAAGCCTGGCTCTTTTGTTTTAGATTTGGGTTTTTTTTTTTTTTCAAGTTTTCCATTACAGTTTACATGTGTATTAGTTTCAGGTGCAAGCACAGTAGTTAGAAAATCGTGTACTTTATCGAGTGGTCCCCCTGATATCTCAAGTGCCCACCTGGCCCCATACATAGTTACTATGACATTATTGACTGTGTGTATTCCCTGTGCTGTAATCTACATCCCTGTGCCGATTCTGTAACTATCAACTTGTACTTCTTAATCCCTTCACCTCTTTTACCCAGCCTCCCCGCCCTCCTCCCCACTGGCAGCTGTCAGCCTGTTCACTGCATCTACGAGTCTGTTTCTATTTTGTTTGTTAATTTTGTTCTCTAGATTCCACATATAAGTGAAATCATATGGTATCTGTCGTCGTCTGACTTATTTCACTGAGCACAATACCCTCTAGGTCCTTCCATGCTGTTACAAGAGGCAAGATTTCATTCTTTTGTATCACATTCTTTCTTATTCCATTGTGTGTGTTTATCACAGGTTTGAGTCTGACTCCAGCTTAGCTTACGGTGCTCTGCCTCTACTTAACTACCTGCCCAGAGCAAAAGTAAAGCCTTTATCGGAGAAGATAGCACCACCCCGGACATGATACTATCTTTCTACTTATTCATATATGATGCCTGCCATTTAATTTTAAAAATAATTATCAGGAGGCAACACAAAGAAAACAGAAAATAAGAAAGAAAAAAAAAGCCAAATAACCAAACAGACAACAGATAGTGAAAGGTGGTGGAGTAATGTGGGAATAAATGGGTAACATCTGCGGCTTTGCCAGCCTGATGTTTTGTTCCCTGTCTGGGATAGAGGTGAGCCCATCGGGTAAATTAATGCAGAAACCCCAGCAATGAGAAGGGCTGAGGTATGCTCTTCACACAGTTCGGGCTGACTGGAAATCTGTGTGTGTGACGGGGAAACCTGCAAGAGCCCCACTTAAGACTAAAGCAAAGAGATGCTGGAGGGTTGGCTGCAACTTTGTGTTTCTTTCCCAGCCTACTCACAGACCAGTAAACAGAGCCTTACAAACTCAGTGTTTGAGCGTGACCTCACTCCCAGTCACTGGCTGGTCACTACACCTGCAGATTCAGGCATGGCCCCCTAGGATTCCGGGTGAAAAAAGAAACACAAGAAATAAAAAACTGAGCAAAGACACCAGGGGCCACACATAGTGAGGGAAATAGGTTTCACAGTTGAAGTTCAGGCAAGTTACTAAGAAATAAACCACTGACTCTCGGAAAAATAAAGCACAATCAAGAATCGCTCAGTTTTATCAGATATGTCTGGGTATCAACCAAAAGTCACTAGACATGCCTCAAACCTGGAAAGTTGGTTTTGAGTCCAGGAAAGAAGCAATGACCAGAATCTGGTTCCGAGTGGGCTCGGATGTTGGATTTTGCAGGCTAAGTCTTCAAAGCAGCTAATATATGTTTTTTCCAAAGAATTACATAGTAACATATATTTTTATGTATTGAAACTTAATATATGTTTAATATATGTTTATATATTTATATATTAATTTTCAAAGAATTAAACTGTTCAGAGAACTATAGAAAAAACACATAGATTAAGACTCAATAAATAGAAGAGATATGTATCTTCTTTTACACATTTATATAGTTATATTTATGATAAATATAACAAATTCCAAAGTTGAGAAGTACAATAACCAAAATATTTCCCAGACAGGCTCAGCAACTGACATAAGATGGCAGAAAAAGAATCTATAAACTTAAAGATAGATCAAGAGAAAGGACATTTCTGAGAAATACAGATGAAAAAAGATTTAAGAAAAATAAACAGAGCCTCAGAGATCTGTGCATGCTCTCAAACATACGAACATACAGGTAACGAGTTTTGGAAGAATCAGAGAGAAGGAGGCAGAAAAATATTTGAAGAGATAATGACAGAAACCTTCTCACATTGAATGAAAAATATTGAGCCAGCTAGAAGAAACGGGAAAAAAACCTCAGATAGAAAAAAATCACAGAGAGGATTTTACCAAGACACATCAACTATAAAAACTAATGTGTCTAGGTGTAGTTCTAAAGCCAAGAAAAAAGTCTTGAAAATAGCCGAAGACAAACAACTCTTCACATACACGAGACCAACATTATGGCTGACCCATCGTCAGGAACAATGGGGGCCAGTAGACAGTGGAAGGACTGTCTACTGCTAACAGGAAAAGTGCTAAGAGGAAAATGGTTCCGGAGGGAAGCATGGTCATGTAAGAAGGAATGAAGGACAGAAAGAATGAATATGTAGGTAAATCCAAAATAAAACCGACTGTAAAGAAAGAAGCCAGAAAACTGTTGCCTGCAGGTCAACTCTGCCCACACCCTATTTTTGTATGGCTCTCTAGATAAAAGTGGCCTTTATGTATTTAAAAGATTTTAGAAAAAAAGAAAACAAACATGTGATAGAGACTATATATGATCCATAAAACCTAAAATATTTACCATTTGGCCCTTTATAGAAGAAGCTTGCCAACGCCAATATAAATAATAAAAATTATGTAGCATGGAGTTTAAAGTGTATGCAACATCTTCATGCTGTAATCTTAAAAGCCAAAACAACAAAAAAATATGTATAATCTTCAAGCTAATGTTGGGTTGGGTGGTGGAACTGAAGACAAAATAATAATAATAATAATAATAATAATAATAATAATAAAAGAAAGGAGAAATAAAATCACAGAGCAGGTAGGGCACATTGTTGAATAGTCAGATATCACATTTAAACACACTTGGGGAAACCAGAAGAGAGACACTGAGGGGAGGGGTATGAGAACTTCCTTCAGCATCTAAAGGGCCAGATGCCAAGGGGCCTGACCTGGTTCTTTGTTACGCCCCCTAAACCAGTGGACACAGATTGTCCCTTAGTAGAATAGTCGGAGCTACCTGAACGAGAACAGGCCACCAGGGCGCGGGCCCAAGCACAGGGTGGGGTCAGGGCAGCCTTGCAGCGGGCACAGCCCAGCAGAGGTTACCGGCTGGCCATCCTTGGCCCAGTCGCTCTCTCTGTGCTTCCGTTTCCTGACCTCTGAGACGAGGCTGATCATCCCAGCCTCGGGGAGCTGCTGTACAGACTAAATGCGTGCAAACACGAAGTGCAGTTATCTGACACGTGGTGAAGGCGCAGTAATTGGCAGTTATAATTATGATAATTTCAGTGTCAGAGAGATGGTTAGCATAGACCAGCTTTCAGACCCTTCCAGGCTCCATAGTCTGGGGTTTCCTCCTGTAGCTATAGAATTCATATTTTCACCTTGAAGATAACTGACTGTCCTGGGGTGTCGCACAGGGGTTCTGCCTGGAATCTACTGGGTTGGCCAAAAAGTTCATTTGGTTTTTTTCATAAGTTGGCTAATAGGAGCACTTAGTTGTCTTTAACGTCATTCAAAACAATTCTGTTAGATTGTATGGTGACAGCTGTCATATCAGCATGCATTAAAAAAAAACATCAAAACTGGTGAATTTATGTGTAGCCATCTTAATACTGAAGATGGAAGAAACTGCACAACATTTTCAGCATATTATGCTTTATTATTCAAGAAAGGTAAAAACACAACTGATATGCAGAAAAAGATGTGTGCAGTGTACGGAGAAGATGCTGTGACTGATCCAACACGTCAAAAGTGGTCTGTGAAGTGTCGTGCTGGAGCTTTCTCACTGGACGATGCTCCACAGCCGGGTAGACCAGTGCAAGTCGAGAGCGATCAATTTGAGACATTAACTGAGAACAACCAGCATTACACCACATGGGAGACAGCTGTCACACTCAAAATGTCCAAATCAATAAAGTTATTGGTGAAAATGAAAAAAGTATCTTCTATTTTATGGAAAAAAACTAAACAGACTGTTTGGCCAACCGAATAAATGTTACAAATCCAGACCTGAAGACCCACATGGAAACTTGGGACCCCTTGGTCCTGTTCCCACTGAATCCTTGAGCGACACTCCAGTTTTTTGCTTTCCACCACGTAAAGGGGAAGAAAATCTCTTACCTATTCCTGCCTCAGCCTGAGGCATTGTGGACAAAATCACCCGAGCACTTGTGACATGCTTGAACCCCCATCACGGAATCCCAAGGGGATTTTCCCCCTTTGAGCCGTAGTTTTAGCCTCAAGCTCACGATCCATGAAAGACTTAGGGCTCCCTGAAAAAGTCCCACCTCCGTAAGGTCAGTAAGGGAAAAAAACGTGTACTTTCCCACCCCAGCGGGAGTGAGAGAGAAAGATACCTGTGCACACTCTGAGAAACAGGCTCGGCTGAGATCAGCCTTCCACGCTGGACTCGGTCGGCTATTAGCACTCGGGCCTTGGCTAGGTGAAGTCACACAGACTCTCCCTTAGGGAAGGGTCTTCTGGAATAGCGATTCTCACAATACAGCCTGCAGATTTGACTGGCCTGGGGCGGGGCCTGGGGTGCGGGGAACCAAGCTGCTCAAAGCCCTTTGAGTGCTGTTTGGGGACTTGTGAGTTTGACAGCCCCGCTCTTCAAAGAAACCTAAAGTGTGTTAGCCCAACAGACGGCTAGGGGCAGGTAAGGTGATTTCAAACAGAATTAAAACAGCTCGAGCCCTCGTCATTTATAGATTTCCTTTACGTTTTTCTACTTCAACCGAGCTTGGAGCACAATGCCCCCCGCCCAGCCCTGCCTTGAGGAAAGGGTCACTTTGTGACCCTGATCACTCATTGCTCTGTCTGACCTTTGACTTCCTCACCTGTCAAACGGGGAGAAGACTGGCTGCCCTGCCTTCCTCACGGGGTGGCGGTGAGGATCGGAGAAGAGGCAGGAGCTGTGTGAGCAGCTGCGGGCCGAGCACCCGGGAGCGCTGAGTCGTCTCCCGGGGGAAGGGAAGGCGCGTGCCCTGGGCAGTGGGCAGGACTGTCCTGGCCAACACATGGGGAATTAACACCACACTCCCATGTACATTACATTCGTGGGCTCTTTGAAAAGTGTGTAGTGTCCTCACAGTGACCCTAAAGAGCAGCGAGAGGCAGGATTTATGATCCTGGTGGCATTTTTTACAAGCTCGGAGAGGCAGGTGACCCCCACCAGCTGGCACAGACCGAGGGCAGGGGCAGGCCTCGCACCCGCTGCATCCACTGAGCGGCGAGCTGGCCCGTGGGCTGGGAAGGGGAGGCTCCAGGTCAGCCAGCGTGTGTCCCTGTGCTGTTTGAGACTCCAAGCTGCTGGGCTTCAGCCCTCGCCCACGCACACCCAGGGCCCGTGGGTGCTGCTGGCAACCCGTGAGCCAGCTTGGCACGAGTCTGCCTGTGGGTGCCGAGTCGGAACCGTGAGCCATGCCCGGCTGCTGCTCCCACACCAGAATCCCCAGTGCTCTGAGGAACACGGGATGTTAGCTGGGGGGTCACACACCGTGGTCAGTGGAAGGTGACCCTGAGGGCCAGAGGACCTCTCTGGGGTAGCCAGTCTGCCCTCTGAATGTTTGTCTTAGAACTTAGGAATGGCTGAGGTGGGTGGGTCTTCGAGGTCATCTGGTTAATACCTCTGAAACTAAGACCCAGAGAGGTTAGCAGATTTGCCAAAGAGTATTCAGCAGGTTACGAAAGGGGCCATGTGTGGAGCGCAAGTCTCCTTAACCTACCCTGGTATGCTTTCCTCGGGAGCAAGGGCTTTTTAAAAGGAGGTCATAAAAGGGCTCGTTAATTGGGTTTCTTGTCTTCTTCGAGTGGAGTCGTGTAAGTTCAGAAACCCAATTAAAAAATGGGCAAAGGACTTCAATAGGCATTTCTCCAAGGAGGACATACAGAAGATCCAGAAACACATGAAAAGATGCTCAATATCACTAACTATCAGAGAGATGCAAATTAAAACCACAATGAGATACC
>JAPYXV010003183.1:0-12490 GCA_028533065.1 Trachops cirrhosus
TTTGTATCCCACTGTTTTGCCAAATTCATTTATTAGGTCAAGAAGTTTTTTGGCCAAGTCTATAGGATTTTCTGCGTACACTATCATGTCATCTGCAAACAGTGACAGTTTTGTTTCCTCCTTTCCGATTTGGATGCCTTTTATTTCCTTTTCTTGTCTGATCGCTGTGGCTAAAACTTCCAATACTATATTGAATAGAAGTGGTGAAAGTGGACAGCCTTGTCTTGTTCCTGATCTTAGTGGAAAAGATTTTAGCTTTTGCCCATTGAGTATGATGTTGCCTGTAGGTCTGTCATATATGGCCTTTATTATGTTGAGGACTAGGGAAAGGGAAAGGACTAGGGCTAGGTTTAGGGTTGGTCTTAGGTTTAGGGCTAGGTTTAGGGTTGATCTTAGGTTTAGGGTTAGGTTTAGGGTTGGGTTAGGATTAGGTCTAGGGCTAGGTGTAGTTCTAGAGTTAGGGGAAAGGTTAGTGCTAGGCCTGTGGCTAGGTTCAGGGTCAGGGTTATGGTTAGGGTTACGTGTAGTGTTAGGGCTATGGATAAGATTAGGATTAGGGCTAGGGTTAAATTTAGGGGGAACGTTCAGCTTGGGTTACAGTTACGGTTAAGGCTAGCGTTACCATTTGGTTAGGGCTAGGGTTAGGGTCACTGTTAGGGTTAGTGTTAGGGTTAGATTTAGAGTAAGCACTAGGGTTAGGGCTAGGGTTTGTGTTAGGTTTAGGTTTTGGGCTAGTGCTACGGCTAGGATTAAAGTTAGGATTAGGGGTTAGTTGTTAGGGTTAGGGTTAGGATTAGGGTTAGGGTCAGGTTTAAGGATGGGGTTAGGGATAGGGTTAGGGTTAGCGTTAGGGTATGGTCTATGCATATGGTTAGGGCTAGTGTCAGGGCTTGTTCTAGGTTTTGGGTTAGAGTTAGATTTAGGGTTAGGGCTAGGAATATGGTTAGGTTTAGGGTTACAGGTAGAGTTAGTTAACAGCTAGGGCTAGGGCTCTGTTTAGACATAGGCTTAGGGTTTTAGACAAAGGCTTAGGGTTAGGGTTAGAGCTAGGGCTAGTGTTAGGTTTAGGAATGAGTGCATGGCTAGGGCTAACATTAGATTTAGGGTTAAGGTTAGGGTTAGGGTTGGGCTTATTAGGGTAAAGGTTATCGTTAGTGTTTGGGTTAGGTTTAGGGTTAGGGCTAGGGTTAGGGTTATGGTTAATGTTAGGTTTATGGTTAGGACTATGGTTAGGACTAGGGTGAGTGTTCTGGTTAGGGTTAAAGTTAGGGTTAAGGTTAGGGTTAGGATTTGGGCTAGGTCTAGGGTTAGGGCTAGGGCTAGGTCTAGGGCTAGGGTTAGGGTTAGTGTTAGGATTAGGAATAGGCCTAGGGCTTTGGCTCAGGCTAGGGCTAGGGCTTGCATTAGGGTTAGGGTTAGCTGTTGGGGTTAGGGTTAATTTAGTGTTAGCGTTAGAGTTGGGGTTACGGTTAGGTGTTAGGCTTAGGTTTAGGATTCTGACTTGGGTTAGGGTTAGGGTTAGGTTTAAGGGTTATGGCTAGCGTTAGGGTAAGGGTTAGGGCTAGGGTTAGGTGTAGGGTTAGAGGTAGGGCTATGGCAAGTGTTAGAGTTAAGGCCAAAGTTAGGATTAGTTTTAGGGATTAGGGCTAGGACTAGATTTAAGGCTAGTGTTAGGGGTAGGTCTAGGGTTAGTGTTAGGGTTAGGTAAGGGCAAGGGCTAGGGCTAGTGCTAGGGTTAGGGCTAAGGTAATGCTCAGGTTAGGGGTAGGATTAGGGTTTGTGTTAGTGTTAGGTTTAGGGTTGGGGCTATAGTTAGGGGTAGGGCTAGGGCTAGGGCTAGGGGTAGGGTTAAGGTTAGGGCTATAGATAGGTCTAGGACTAGGGTAGGGCTAGGGTTAGGGGTATGGTTATGGTCAAAGTTAGGGGAATGACTAGGGATAGGTCTAGGTGTAGGGTTAGGGTTAGCGCTAAGGTTAGGTTCAGGGTCAGGGTTAGGTTTAGGGGTTAAGTTTAGCATTAGAGGTTAGGGTTAGGATTACTGATGGGTTTAGAGTTAGTGTTAGTTCTAGGACTAGGGTTAGGGTTAGGAATACATATAGGGGTACAGATAGGGTTAGGGTAGGTTTAGGGTTATGGTTTGGGGTGAGGGTTAGGGTTAGGCTTTGGATTAAGGATAGGGGTTAGGGTTAGGGTAGGTCTAAGTTTAGGGCTAGGGCTAGTATTAGGACAATGACAAGAGTTAGAATTAAGGATAGGGTTAGTCTTAGTGTTAGGGTTAGGGTTAGGATTATGCCATGGACGAGGGTGAGTTTAGTGTTATGATTAGGGTAAGGGTTAGGGCTAGGTCTAGGGGTAGGCCTGGGAGTAGGGCTCAGGCTAAGGCTAGAACTAGCGTTATGTTTATGGTTAAGGGTTATGGTTAAGAAAAAGGGTTAGGGTAAGTGTTAGGGTTAGGTTTCGGGCTATCAGTAGGGGTAGGGTTAATGTTAGGGTTAGATCTAGTTTAGGGCTAGGACTAGAGTTAGGGTTAGGGTTAGGTTTATGGGTAGTGCTATGGCTGGCTAAAGGATAGGCCTAGGGTTATGGTTATGGTTAGGGTTAGGGTTAGTGTTAGAGTTAGAGCTAGGTTTAAGGTTAGATTCAGGGTTAAGGTTAGGGTTAGGATTAGGAATGAGGATAGGATGAGTATGAGGGTTAGGGTTAGGGTTATGGTTAAGTTTAGCGTTAGAGTTATGGTCAGGGTTAGGGTTTGTTTTAGGGTTCATGTTAGGATTAGGGCTCGGGCTATGGCCAGGGTTATGGATAGGCCTAGGGTTACGGTTAGGGTTAGGGTTAGGTTTAGGGTTAGGGTTAGTGTTAGTGCTAGTCAAAGGACTAGGGCTAGTGGTAGGTTAATGGCTAGGTTTAGGGCTAGGGATAGTGTTAGGGTTGGAGGTTAGGGTTAGATTTAGTGTTAGGGTTAGGCTTAGTGTTAAGGTTAGTGTCAGGTCAGGGTTAGGGTAAGGGCTAGGGATAGGCCTACACCAGGACTACGGCTAGGGTTCAGTGTAGGTTTAGCGCTAGCGAAAGGGAAAAGATTAGGGCTAGGTTTAGTGTTGGTTTTAGGCTTAGTGTTAGGATTAGGGTTGGGTTACAATTAGGGCTAGTGCTAGGTGTAGTTCTAGAGTTAGGGGAAGGGTTAGTGGTAGGCCTATGGCTAGGTTTAGGTTTAGGGTTAAGGTTAATGTTAGGTGTAGGGTATGGTCTATGTATAAGGTTAGGATTAGGGCCAGGTTTAAGGTTATGGATAGAGTTCTGCTAGCGTTACAGTTAGGGTAAAGGCTAGGGTTACCATTAGGGCTAGGGCTAGGGCTAGGTTTAGGGTTAGGGTTAGGGGTTAGGGGTTAGGTGTTAGGTATTAGGTTTAGGGATAGGTTTATGGTTAGGGTGAGGTTTAGGGATAGGGGTTAGGGAGAGGATTTTGGTTAGGATTATGGTTAGGGTTAGGTCTAGGGCTAGATTTAGGGCTAGTGCCAGGGCTAGGTCTAGGATCAGGGCCAGGGTTAGGGTTATGGTTAGGGTTAGATTTAGGTTTAGGGCCAGGGTTAGGGTTCAGTTTAGGGTTACAAATAGAGGTAGTGTAACAGCTAGGGCTAGGGCTCTGATTACTCATAGGCTCAGGGTTAGGGTTAAGGGTAGGTTTAGCATTAGGTTTAGATCTAAGAGTATGGCTAGACCTAACACTAGGTCTTAGGGTTAGGGTTACAATTAGGGTTATTTTTAGGGTAAGGGTCAGGGTTAATGCTAGGGTTAGGGTTAGTGTTAGGGTTAGGGCTAGGGTTAGGGTTAGGGTTAGTTTCAGTGTTAGTTTTACAGTTAGGACTAGGGTTAGTGTTAGTATTTGAGTTAGGGTTAGGGTTAGTGCTAGGGCTATGGCTAGGGCCAGTACTTGGGTTAGGCTTATGGGTACGGTTAGGGTTAGGGTTAAGTCTAGGACTAGGGTTATTGTTACTGCTATTGCTAGGTCTAGGGTTAAGGTCACGGCTAGGTCTAGGGCTATGGTTAGGGGTAAGTCTAAGGCTAGGGCTATGGTTATGGTTAGGGTTAGGGTTATTTTAGATTTAGGGCTAGGGCTAGAGCTAGGGTTAGGCTTATTGTTAGGTTTAAGGCTAAGGTTATTGCTAGCACTAGGTTTAGGACTAGGTTTGATTTAGTGTCAAGGCTACTCTTCACTTTAGTGTTAGGGTTAGTGTTAGTGTTAGAGTTAGGGTCAGGGTTAGTGTAAGGGTTTGAATTAGGATTAGTGTTAGGGCTAGGGCTAAGGTTAGGGTTGGGTCTAGGGTTAGATTTAGAGATAGGTTTAAGGTAAGGGTTAGGGTTAGGGCTAAAGGAAGGGTTAGGTTCAGGGCTAAGGTTAAGGACGGGGTTAGGTTTGGGTTAAGAGTTAGGGTTAGTGCTAGGGTTAGTGTTAGGGCTAGGGCTAGGGCTAGGGTTAGGGTTAATAATAGGGCTATGGTTAGGCTTATGTTTAGGTCTTCTTTAGGGCTAGTGCTAGGTCAATGTTTCGGATTAGGGTTAGTGTTAGATTTAGATTTAGGTATAGGTTTAGGCCTACAATAGGACTCAGGCTAGGGTTTCGCCTAGGGTTAGGGCTAGGGAAAGGATTAGGTCTAGGCTTATGATTGGTTTTAGGCTTAGGGTTAGCATTAGGGTTGGGTTAGGAGTAGGGCTAGGGCTAGGTGTAGTTCTAGAGTTAAGGGAAGTGTTAGGGCTAGGCCTATGGCTAGGTTTAAGGTTAGGGTTAAGTTTAGGACTAGGTGTAGGGTTAGGGCCATAGATAAGGTTAGGATTAGGGCTAAGGTAAGGTTAGGGATACAGATGGGCTATGGTTACAGTAAGTGTTAAGGGTAGGGTTACTGTTAGAGTTTGGGCTAAGGCTTAGGTCAGGGTTAGGGGTAGGGTTTGAGTTAGATTTACGGTAAGGTCTAGGGTTAGGGGTTGGTTTTGTCTTAGGTTTAGGTTTTAGGCTAGGGCTACGGCTAGGGCAAGGGTTAGGGTTAGGTTTAGGGGTTAGGTGTTAGGTTTAGGGATAGGTTTATGGTTATGCTTATGGTTAAGTCTAGGTCTAGTGCCGGCAAGGTGTAGTGTTAGCATTAGGGTTAGGGTTAGGGTTAAATTTAGGGTTAGGGCTAGGGTTAGGTTTGGGTTACAGGTAGAGTTAGTGTAACAGCTAGGGCTAGGCCTCTGTTTAGATATAGGCTTACGTTTAGGGTTAGGGCTAGGGCTAGCATTATGGTTGGATTAGTGCTAGGGCTTGGGTTAGTGTTAGTGTTAGGGTAGGGCTAGGGATAGGTTTAGGGCAATGTCTTGGGCTAAGGCTAGGTTTAGGGTTAGGGTTAATGTTAGGGCTAGGGCTAGGGTTAGGGTCAGGGTTAGGGTTAGGGTTAGGGCTAGGGTTAGGGTTAGGTTAGGGTTAGGGCTTGTGTTAGAGTTAAGTCTAGTTTTTGGTTTATGCTGAAGGTTAGTGTTCGGTAGCATTAGAGGGAGGATTAGTGTTAGGCTGAGGCCTAGCATTCATGTTAGTTTTAGGGCAGGGGTTAGGATTATAGTTAGGGTTAGGGCTAAGGCTCGTGTTAGTGCTAGGTCTAGGGTTAGGGCTAGGGTTTCGTTAGGGTCAGGGCTATTGTTAAGTTTAGTGTTTGGGGTAGTGTTTGGGTTCGGGAAAAGGTTAGGGTAAGGGTCAGAATTATAGTGTTAGGGCTAGGGCTAGGGTTAATGTTAGGGCTAGGGCTAGTGCTAAGGCTGGGTTTAGGGTTAATATTAGGGCTAGTGTTAGGGTTAGGTTTAGGTCTGTTTCTAGGCCTCAGGCTTGGGCAATTGTTAGGATTAGGTTTAATGTTCAGTTTAGTTTTAGGTCTAGGTTTTAGGCCTACTTTAGGACTAAGGCTAGGTTTCAGCTTAGGGTTAGGGCTAGGGAAAGAGAAAGGATTAGGAGTAGGTTTAGGGTTCGTTGTAGTTTACAGTTAGGGTTATGGTTGGGTTAGGGCTAGTGCTAGTGTTAGGGTTAGGTTTAGGGCTAGGGTTAGGGTTAGGGCTAGGCTTAGGGTTTGGTTTATTGTTATGGATAAGATTATAGTTAGGGTTAAAGATAGGCCTAGGACTAGAGCTAGGGCTAGGTTTAGGGCTGGGGCTAGGGTTTGGGTTATGCCTAGGGCTAGGACTAGGGTCAGGTTTAGGTTTAGTGTTAGGGCTATTGTTAGGGTTACGTTTAGGGCTACAGTTAGGGTTAAGTTTAGGCTTAGGTCTAGGACTAGGGTTAAGGTTATGATAAGGGTTAGTGTTAGGGTGATGTCTAGGGTTAGGTTTATGGCTAGTTTTATCGCTATGTCTACATTTAGGGTTAGGGCTAGGGTTAGTTTTCTGATTAGGGCTAAGTCTAAGGATAGGGCAAGTGTTAGACTTAGGGCTAGGGTTAGGATTAGGGTTATGATTAGGTTTAGGACTAGGTTTAGGGTTAGTGATAAGGCTAGGTCTAGGGCTAGGGTTAGGTTTAGGGTTAGGCCTAGGGCTAGGTCTATGGGTAGGGTTAGGTTTAGGACTAGGGCTAGTGTTAGTGTTAGGTTAGAGGTAGGAGTAAGGTAAGTGGTGTGTTATGGCTAAGCTTAAGCCTAGGGGTAGTGTTAGGACTAGGGCTAGGGATAGAGTTAGGGTTAGGGTTAGGGTTAGGTCCAGGGCTAGGTTTAGGGCTAGTGCTAGGTCTAGGTCTTGGGTTAGGTTTACACTTAGGGTTAGTGGTAGAGCTGGGGCTAGGGCCAAGGCTAGGGTTACAGCTAGTTCTAGAGTTAGGGTTAGGGACAGGGTTAGGGTTAATATAAGAGTTAGGTTTAGGTTTAGTGCTAGGGCTAAGGATAGGTTTAGGGATAGGGTTAGGGTTAGGCTTAGGGCTAGGTAAGGGTTAGGTTTAGAGCTAATGCTAGGGCTAGGGGTATGGTTAGGTCTACGGCTAGGGCTAGGTATAGGTTTAATATTATGTTTAGGGTTAGGGTTAGGCCTAGTGCTTGAATTAGGGTTAGGGTTAGTGTTAGGGTTAGGTTTATGTTTGGGGCTGGGGCTAGCTCTAGGGCTAGGTTTAGGGCTAAGTCTAGGGTAGTGTTAGGGTTATGTTAGGTTTATGGTTATGGTTAGGGCAAGGTTTATGGGAAGGGCTATGGTAGGGTTAGGATTAGGGTTTGAGTTAGGGTTAGGTTTTGGGCTATGTTTAGTGTTAGGGTTAGGGTTGGGTTTAGGGCTAGGTTTACTTTTATGGTTCTGTCTAGGGTTATGCTTATGTTAAGGGTAAGTACTAGGAATAGCGTTAGGGTTGGGGTTAGGGCTAAGTGTAGGCTTAGGGTTAGGTTTAGGGTTACAGGTAGATTTAGTGTAACAGCTAGGGCTAGGGCCTTCTTCAGACATAGGCTTAGGTTTAGGGTTAGGGCTAGCTGTAGGGATAGGGTAAGGGTAAGGTCTAAGTGTCGGTTAGGGTTTGGGTTAGGATTAGGATTAAGGTTACAGGTAGAGTTAGTGCAATGGCTAGGGTCTTGTTTAGACATAGCCTAGGGTTAGGGATAGAGCTAGGGCTAGCATTAGGTTTAGGTTAGGATTTGGGTTGGGGTTAGGGTTAGGGTTAAGGTACCATTTAGGATTCATGCTAGGTTTAGGGTTAGGGTTAGGGTTCGAGCTAGGGTTATGGTTATGATTAGTGTTAGGTTTATGCTTAGGAGTAGGGTTAGGACTAGGGTGAGTGTTCAGGTTAGGGGTGGGTTAGGGTTAAGGTTAGGTTTAGGGTAGGGATAGAGTTAGGGTTAGGGGTATGGCTAGGGCTAGGGCTAGGGTTAGACTTTTGGTTAGGGTTACGATTACTGTTACGGCTAGGTTTATGGTTAGGTTTATGGTTATGGCTTGGGTTAGAGTTAGGGTTAGGGCTAGCATTAGTGTTAGGTTTAAGGTTTAGGTAGGACTAGGGCTAGGGTTATGTTTAGGTTTAGGGCTAGGATTAGGGCTAGCGTTAGGGTTAGATTTAGGGTTTGGTTAGGACTGGGGTTAGGGTTATGGTTAGGGTTAGGTTTAGTGGTAGTTGTAGGGCTAGTGTTAGGTCTTAGGATAGAGGTAGGGCTAGGGTTAGGGTCAAGGTTAGGATTAGGGCTAGGGCAAAGTTTAGGGTTATAATTAAGGTACGGGTTAGTGGTAGGGCTAGGGCTGGGATTAGGGCTAAGGAAAGGGCTAGGGCTAGCTTTAGGGTTATGGTTAGGGGTTAGTGTTAGGGATAGGGGTTAGGGTAATGGTTAAGGTTAGGTTTAGGGCTATGGTTAGGGTTAGGTTTAGTGTTAGTGTTCGGTTTAGGGCTAGGGCTAGGGTAGGGCTAGGGTTAGGGTTAAGGCGAGGTTTAGGATATGGTGTATGGTTTCAGATAGGGCTAGGGTAGGGCTAGGGTAGGGCTAGGATTAGGATTAGGGCTAGGTTTAGGATATGGTTTATGAAATCAGATAGGGCTAGCGTTAGGGTTAGGGATAGGCCTAGGGCTAGAGGTAGGGCTATGTTTAGTGCAAGTGTATTGTTAGGGGTATGGCTAGGGCTAGAGCTAGGGTTAGGTTTAGGTTTAGTCTTAGGTTTAGTGTTAGGGCTGGGGCTAGGGCTAGGGCTATGGTTAGGGTTCATGTTAGGGCTAGGATTAGGGTTAGGGCTAGGATTAGGTTTAGGTTTCTGGTTAGGTCTAGGCCTAATTTTAGGGCTATGCTTATCTTTAGGGTTAGGTTTAGGTCTAGGGCTAGAATTAGGGCTAGTGTTAGGGCTAGGTCTAGGGTTAGGGTTAGGACTAGGGCTAGGCCTATGGTTAGAGCTAAGGATAGGGCTAGGGCAAGGTTTACGTTTAGGGTTAGGGTTACTGTTAGTGTTATGTTTAGGGCTAGGGCTAGGGTTAGTGTTAGTGTTACATGTAGGACTAGGGCAAATGGGTTAGAGCTACACTTAGGCTTAGGGTTAAAATTAGGTCTTGGGTTGGGGTTATGGGTAGGGATAGGACCAGGACTAGGTTTAGGGTTAGGGTTTAGGTTAGGTCTAGGGCTAGTGTTAGGGCTAGTGCTATGTCTAGGGCTTGGATTAGGTTTATGGTTAGGGTTTGGGCCAGTTCTAGGGCTGAGGTTTGGTCTAAGTCTAGGGCTAGGACTAGGGTAAGGGTTAGGGCTAGTGCCTGGGCTAGGGCTAGGTCTAGGGCTAGGGTTAGGGCAAGTGCTAGAGTTCAGGTTTGAGATAGGGTTAGAGTTAGCATTAAGGTTAGGTCCAGGGCTTAGGTTACAGTTAGGTTTAGGGCAAGGGCTAGAGTTAGGGTTAGGGTTAGCATTAGGGTTAGTGCTAGTGCTAGGGTTAGGGTTAGGGTTATACTTAAAGTTAGGAGTTGGGCTAGGGTTAGGTCTAGGTCAGGGTTGGGTCTAGGGCCATGGTTAGGGTTAGGGTTAGGGTTAGGTTTAGGTTTAAGGGTTAGATTTAGGATTAAAGTTTAGGGTTAGTATTAGTGTTTTGGTTAGAGTTAGGTTAGTTCCAGGGCTAGGTTTAGGGTTAGGAATAGGTCTAGGGCTACAGTTAGGGTTAGGTTCGGATTAGAGTTGTGGATTGGCATGAGTGTTCGGGTTTGGTTTAGGGTTAATGATAGGGGTTAGAGTTATGGTTAGGGATAGGGCCAGGTTGAGGGCTAGTACTAGGGGTAGGGGTAGTGCTGGGCTAGGTTTAGTGTTAGGGCAAGGTCTAGGGCTAATGTTAAGGCTAGGGTTAGGGGAAGGGCTAGATTTAGGGTAGGGGTAACTATGGCGTTAGCATTACGGTTAAGGTTAGTGTTAGGGCAAGGACTGGGATTAGGGCTAAGGTGAGGGCTAGGAGAAGGGTTAGGGTTATGTTTATCGGTTAGGGTAGCAGTAGGGGTTAGGGTCAGGGTTAGGTGTAGATTTAAATCTATGGTTAAGGTTAGGGTTAGTGTTAGGGTTAGTGCTAGGGTTAGGGTTAGGGATAGGGCTAGGGATAGGGCTAGGTCTAGGGCTAGTTTTAGAGTTAGGTGTAGTGTTTGGTTTCTGCTTAGGCCTGGGGCTAGGGTAGGCTGGGGGTAGGGTTAGGGCTAGGGTTCAAGTTTGGTTTATGGTTATGGATAGGGCTAGGGTTAGGGATAGACATAGGGCTAGAGCTAGGGATAGGGTTAGGGCTAGGGCAGGGTTAAGGCTATGGCTAGAGCTAGGGCTATGTTTAGGTTTAGGGTTAGTGTTAAGGTTAAGTTCAGGGTTAGGGCTAGGGCTGGTTTAGGTTTAAGGTTAGGGTTAGGGTTAGGGTTAGGGTTAGGGTTAGGGTTAGGATTAGGGCCAGGGTTAAGTTTAGGGTTAGGGTTAGGGCTAGGGTTAGGTTAAAGTTAGGGCTAGGTTTAGGGTTAGGATTCAGGTTAGGGCTAGGACTAGGTTGAGGGTTATGTTTATGGCTAGGGTTAGGGTTAGGTCTAGGGTTATGGCTAGTGTTAGGGGTAGGTCTAGGGTTAGGTTTATGTGTAGGGCTAGGGTAATGGTTAGGGCTAAGGATAATGCTAGGGCTAGTGTTAGGGTTAGGGTTAAGTTTAGGGTTAGGTTTAGGGCTAGGTGTAGTGTTAGGCTTAGGAATAGAGATAGAGTTAGTGCCAGTGGTGGGTTATATCTAAGCTTTTGCTTAAGTTTAGGGTCAACGGTAGGTTTAAAGTTAGGTTTAGGGCTACGACTAGGTTGAGGGTTATAGTTAGGGTTAGGATTAGTGTTAGGTCTAGGGGTATGGTTAGGGAAAATGCTGAGGCTATGTCTAGAGTTAGGTTTAGAGTTAGGGTTAGGGCTAGGGTAGATCTATGGTTAGGGGTAGGGTTAGGGCTATGATTAGGGTTAGTGTTAGAAGTAGGGCTAGGGCTCAGTTTAGTGTAAGGTTTAGGGTAAGGTAGGGCTAGTGTTATGTTTATGTGTAAGACTAGAGCTAGGTTTTGGGTTAGGTATAGGGTTACGGGTAGAGTTAGTGTTACAGCTAGGTCAAGGGCTATGTTTAGACTTAGGGTTAGGGTTAGGTTTAAAGCTAGGGTATCGTGGAGTTTAGGGCTAGTAGTATGGCTAGGCCTACCGCTAGGTACAGGGTTAGGGGTAGCGTTAGATTTAGTCTTAGGGTTAAGTTAGGGTTATTGTTAGGGTTAAGTTTATGATTAGGGTGAGGGTTAGGGTTTATGCTTAAGTGTCAGGGTCAGGATTAGGGTTAAGGTTAGGGGAAGGTCTAGGGTTATGGTTAGGGTTTGGGATAGGGTTAACATTAGTGTTAGGGTAGGGGTAGGGCTAGGACTAAGTTTAGGGCTAATTTTAGGGCTAGGTGTGGGGTTAGGGTTAGTGTTAGGCCTAGGGCTAGGGCTGGAGTTAGGGCTAAAGTTAGGGCTAGGGCTAGGGTTAGGTTTATGGTTAGGGTTAATATTACATTTAGGGCTAAGGCTAGGTTTAGGGCAAGGGCTAAGGCTAGGTCTAGGGCTAGGTTTATGGTTAGGTTTAGGGTAAAGGCTGGGACTAGGGTTATGGTTATGGTTATGGTTATGGTTATGGTTATGGTTATGGTTAGGGTTAGGGTTAGGGTTAAGGTTAGTTCCAGGGCCAGGTTTAGCGCTAGTGCTTGGTCTAGATCTCAAGTTAGTGTTAGGGTTAGGATTAGGATTAGGGTTGGGGCTAGGGCTAGGGCTAGTTTTCGTTTTAGGGCTAGTGTTAGGGTTCGGGTTAATGCTAGGGTTAGGGCTAGGGTAGGGCAAGGGTTTCAGCTGGGGTTAGGATTATGGCTATGGATAGTGTTAGGTCTAGGGTTAGCATTAGGGATAAGGTTAGGGACATGGTAGGTTTACTGATAGCATTGGGTTTAGGGTTAGGGTAGCGTTAGGGCAAGGTCTAGGGTTAGGTCATGGGTTAGGCTTAGGCTTAGGGTTAGGTATTGGGTTAGCGTTAGGTATAGAGATAGGATTAAGGTTGGGGATAGGGCTAGGCCAAGGGCTAGGGCTAGGAATACGGTAAGGTTAGGGCTAGAGTTAGGGTAAGGTTAGGGTTAGTTTTAGGTTTAGGGTTAGTGCTCCCTCTAGGGTTAAGGGTAGGTTTCCGGTGAGGGTTAGGGCTAGCATTAGGTTTAGGTTTACAGTTAGGGTTAGGGCTAGGATTAGGAATAGGGCTAGGGCTAGGATTAGGACTAGGGCTAGTGCTAAGGTTAGGGCTAGGTGTAGGCTTACAGTTAGGATTAGTGTTACAGTTAGGGGTAGCTTAATGGCTAGGTTAGGGTTATATTTAGGGTTAGGGCTACAGTTAGTGTTAGGGAAAATGTTAGGTTTAGGGCTAGGGCTAGGCCTATGGCTAGTGTTAGGGTAAGGTTTAGGGTTATGATTAGGTTAGGGCTAGGGCTACTCTTAGGTTTCAGTTTAGGGTTAGGGGTAGTGCTAGGCGTATGGCTAGGGCTAGGTCATTGGCTA
>JAPYXV010003185.1:0-12487 GCA_028533065.1 Trachops cirrhosus
CTGCAAGCCGCCACTCGCCCGGCTCCACCATCTTGCCTCGAGTCCTCTCCACCTGACTGCCCATCTCCACCCCTCCTACCGGTCTGGGTGAATGTTTCTTATTTAATTCCTTGGTTGTCAGACTTCCACACAGTTTGATTTTCTGTCAGTTCTGGTTGTTTTTGTTTTTAAATTTCTTGTCCTTCTTTTGGTTGTATGACGAGGCACAGTGTGTCTACCTACGCCTCAAGTTTGGCCAAACTCTCAAATTGTTTTTCAGTCTTATAGATAATATGATTCCAAGACATGTGTGCTCAGCTAGTATACTGTGTTGTATGAGTTCTTAACAATAAAACAGCTGGTTGTGAGATTCAGCAAAATTCATGACCACATTAAGGCCACATCAGCATTGATGTTACTCTCCTTATATTTTAACATATTTAGTGCAGATTTTTTCATTATATGGAATCATTTACTACATGTTCCTTCATATCTGCTCACAACTACCCCCTTATCTCGATGCTGCACCTTATTTGTTAATAGAGGTTGAATGAGCACTTGTCATCATCTCTGAAATGTGTCTTGGAACATTTGGGAGAAGTCACTTTTGAAGCCTCCCTCTTTTGCCCTCAAGTAAGTCAGTTCTCTCTAAGCCATCCATGACATTTCACCTGGAGTAGAATGCTAGGCATAACCAACATTAAGAATGCCATCTTTGATGTTCAGAAGAGATGTAAATGCCAGCTTTCTTGTGGATATTCCGAAAATCTATCTCATTCTTTAAGTAGCTCTTTTGGTCACTTGCTGAGACTGGGAAGCAGGTCCTGTGACAGCCCTCACTCCATCAACTGCACCACTCTCTAACAGAGCAAGTTTTGGTCATCACAGCCAAGCAGGAGGTGTTAAAGACAGTCTCACATGGGAGATAGCGAAATAGAGTGGAACCCACCGGGAGTTACAAAGTCTGTGCTTAAGATCATTGTCCCATTTGGCAATAATCATATTGCCACGTTTGTTTAATCCAGAGAAGGAGTGACTAGTTATGCTGACACTGAAATAGCCCGCTCCAATGAAAATACCCCAGATTTCTTCTGTACCTTGGTATTATTTACCACTGTTCATAGCCTTCTATATCCAAGAGGTGTATTGCGGCCCATTTATTCATAAAAATGGGCTACCGTTGGCAAAAGAGGGTAGTAGCGTTTTGTATTTTGCATTAAAGGATAGTGTTTCCTGCAGGCTAGCACTGTTGTGCTGCTTTGTGATACCAGCGTACTCTTCTGGATCTTTGCTGAGCTGGCAACTTTAGTGGTTCAAGTTTGTTCACCAAAGCAGTACCTGGACTCAGTGATGCCCTATTCAGCCACTGAAGTAAGAGCTCAGCCTGCCCTTTCATCACATGCTCTTACTGCACAGAGGGCCCAGTGCTAAGGTACCTTCAGGAGGTATAAATGGCTTTGCCTTCTTGCGACTGAGGCAGCACGATGCTGTGCTTTTTCTGGAAGCTTGTTGAAGCCCTACAGGGCCATGGGGAGCTAATAGTTTTCCCCCAGTACTTGCAAAACTTTCTCTTTGCTCTTTATTATCACCTTTCCTCTTTGCTCCTCATCTCATTCACCATGACTCTAATACTCCAGTGGTAAAAGAAAACAAAGCCCCTCAAGAAAAAAACCAGTGCCATCACTACCTCTGAATGTTCCCTCTGACTCTACTGCACTCCATTGTCCTCTTCTCCACATTTTCTTCTAGCTCTTTCTGTTCCAGTTCATTCCCCGGCTACTTTTCCTGGCCTGGGCAGGAACCAGGCCTGGCACACTGGATGTATACACCATCTCTGATTCTTCTCAGAAGTTTTCCCGTCCATGCAGGCTCAAGAGCTGCTTATTTGCAGCAGAAGACTTTTTTTTGTCTCCTCCTTTTACTTCCAGATTCAGTGTCATTCTGGTTGCCTGAGGTGGTCTAACCTCCCTACAGGTGACACTGGGTTGGTGATGGTTTATACTTCACTTACACAGTAATAACCTACAAAATTACTACAGTGTGGTGCTGGTAGGGTAATTTGGAAGTATTGTGTGGGATTTTCTTTGAATCAAAGTTTGATATAAAGGTGGAGATTATAGAATCCCACATTCATTTTAATACCAGCCAGCCTGATATTAGGGATCAATATCCACCTAAATTAGCTCATCAGGCACCAGATGGCTCAAGGCCAAAAGAAATATGTAGGTTTTCAATTGTATGGGGTTTTCTTTTCCAAAATGACAGTTTGGCTACACCTGAAAATAAATATTGTAGTATATAAGTATAACTTAGCATGTTAGTTAACAGTTTAATTAATTAACATCCTTCCTCCTGAGCACCCTTGAATCATGGAGCTACACGCACACAGGACAGAAATGCACCTGGGGGGCGGGCGCGTGTGCAGTGCTCCCCAGCAGAGCATAGCCACAGTCCCAAACTGCAAAGTGCAAAAGGTTTTTAAAAGATAAAAAGTGATTGTTGTCTTTTTATAGATTATCTTTTTATCAGATTTTTTGGGGTGATATTGGTTGTTTTTATGGATTCTTTAGACAGTTTTTTTCTAGATTAAATCATCTAGCTCCAGTATTTAAGATATAGCAGGGTATACTTTTTTGTTCCTTGGAGAGGGACTTATTTTTACTCTTTGGTAATTAAAAGCAAGCCACAATATATTTCATGCAAAACACAAATTGTAGTCAAATCAGGCATTTATTGTTTAAGGAGAAAATATGAAATGATTCAGTTATTTGGCACTGCAGTCAATACCTGTATGTACAAAGCAGTAGAAAAGCTAGTCCCAATGAGGAAGAAAGAGTTCCAGATGAGGTCCAGCCAGTCAGCCTCAGGAATTCCAAGTGTCTTGCTTTTCCCCCTTGTACTCAGAGTTTACACTAGATGGCATACAAGGAAAGCAGAACAGGTTCAGGAACTTGGTGCTGTGCACGGGGAATTCTTGGGCACCAGCCATGCTCTTGGGCTCAGCTTTGGAGTCAGCCATTTGATTTGTGATTGTTTGCTTTTCCTCTCACCCCCAGGATGAAGTGTCCTCTTGCTGGCACCAATAAAAGATTTCTCATTAACACAATTAAGAACACACTCCCCTCCCATAAAGAGCAAGACCATGAACAAAAAGAGGGTGATGAGGAACCTGCGAAGAGCCAGAACCAGAAAGAAGACAGCCGGAAGAAGCACAGAGCCCACCCGTACAAGCACAGCGTCCAAGCTCGAAGCACCGTCAGTCATTCTCCACCGAGGAAGCGGAGCAGCCAGGACAAGTACGAAAAGCGGTCAAACAGGCGATGAGGCAGGGACAGAGCAGGACCAGCCATAAGTGCTGTTACATGTGGTAGACTGGGGTGTTCAGAGAAGGTTATTGAGGACATGCCCTGAGCCGGCAGAGCAACACCTCAGAGCAGTTTTTACGGTAGGTCCTTTGTGTTGTGACGAGCAGAAAGTGACCTAGAAACTCTTCAAGGAATTTAATACAAAGGGACTTGCTCTGAAGGTATCCTGGCAAGTTTAAGCTACTTTAGCAATGTAGTGTACATATGCATTGTTTCTATGTTATCTTGTTTAGAAATTGGTTTCAAAATAAATCTAGAACAAAGGTTTTCAGAGATTATTAAACTAGTTCCGGTTTTTTGGATGGGCTGCAATTGTGGTCATTTCTCAGAATTTCTCCAAAAAATGAAATACTTGTAAATCCGACACTTTACCTTTTGGGGTGACAGATTTAAAATTTAGAAATCATATTTGAGGAAAGTTGTAGCCTTCCAAGGGCTAGAAATTTACCAAGAAACTCTTTGATAACTCTGCATTTGTTTTCCTTTAAGTGAGCAATGTAGGAAGCTCATAAAATGGCTTTGAGTCGTGTGCTCCCTGTCAATAAGCAGAGGTTAAAGATTGGTCTGTTGTCCCTTGTGCATTCCCAAACTCATTCCTGAGACAGAAGAGTTTTTCTATATTTAATTTTTAATATGTAAGCTTTAAGTGGTGCTTTAAAAAGAACTCTCAAAAGTTAAAGTGTACTCAGTTATTTTAATGTTATGTCTTATTTAAAGATCTATGAAAACCACTCTTATCATAGTTGTTTCAAAAGTTTTAATTTTAAATAAAAGTGTTTACAATGCCTTTCCTTTTGTTGTTTTTTTCAGTATCAGTATGACTTTGACATACAATTACAAACCTTCAAACCTGTATTCTTCCTTTTATACTAAGGAAAATGTCACCAGGCATCCTCTTCCCTAGTCCACAAAAGGAAGAAGAATCTGTCTCTCTGTGCCCCCTCCCAGTTTCCACAGTGGCTGAGCTTATGCCTGGCTGCTCCCAGATAATCACTCTGCCGCAGTCCTGCTCCCTGCTTCCTGGCAGCCAAGAAAAGCCCTTTCTAAAAGCTAGAAAGGAGCACATCCGAAAATTTCGCTTTGGTGTATTTATAGAGAAACTGGAATAGATTGTATTGCTCCCTCCACCATGCTGCTATACCACACCCTCAGTCTGCTCTGAGCTGAAAGCCCAGGAGTAACAAACCCAGAGCATTCTCGCCCCATCCACCCCTTCTCCCACCCAAGACCCTGGGACTCATCCCATCACTTTCAGACACACAAAAGGAATGATTTGGTTCATATGGCTTTATCCCAATCTAGTTATCATTAGCCTATATTATTTGTGCTAAGTTTGAAATGTTTTGTATTTAAATATTTATTAGAGTTGTGAAGGTTTTTAAAATTCCTGTTAAGTAAAACAAAGTTGAATCCTTTGCCTATCACTTTGTATTTAGAGCAAACTGGCAAGTTCATTTTTCTTTGAAAGGGGATGATTTTAATGAGCATATTCTTATACTCAAGAGTAAAGGAAGCTCATAACTAATCATACTTACCTTTCCTATATAATTGTGTTAAGGGATGAGTGTTCTATAAAATCATTTTCCCTTTAAAAAAGCTCTGTTCCATTTATGAAAATTTTATTAGAATCTTTAAAACCCTCATCAATGGTAGCCACAGTTTCCTGTATATAAATGTTAAGAGCAAATTATCTTTTCTTACTCCATGTCTATACAGTAAATGTTAAGGAAGGATTGATTCTAAGATATACACACCAGCTACCTCTATGGTTAACATACTGGCCCAACCGAGCTTTCGTTCAGTATTACTATTTGCTCCACAATATAACCATATTTAGAGATCACACAGCCCAGGATAGAAGTTAGAGAAGTTAGACCTTAATCCTGCCTCTGCTATCCGCTACCTGTGGCCCCTTATCTGGGTCACTTTTCCAGTCATCTTCCCATAACTAAGATGTTTGGACTGAGTGTGTAATTTTTAAATAAGTAAAGACAAAAGTGAAAGATGTTTAGCCCTAAATTTTAGGAACTGCTTTTCATGTTTTCATTAGAAAGCAAACAAGACTTAGATCAAATGTGACTTAGCAGAATTTATTTTATTTTACTTCATTTTATAAAACACACTGTCTAAAAAAAAACATACTGTCTAAGAAATATGAATGAAAAGCTGTGGTCTCTGCCACAGCCAGTCACCTGTTAATAGCTGGTATTTCCAAACAGCTCACATGTGATGGGGGAGGGTCCTGGGGTGGGTAGTTTTACTTAGAGTAGGCCGAGTCCAAAAGGGCATTTCCTCAGTGCAATTCTGGAAGATGGCCCTGGAGTTTTTAATTTCCCTGTGATTATTATTATTATTTTTTGACTGGGTGGTGGGGAGCAGTAGATCTGCCTCAACTCTACTAGGTAGCATTTATCATTCTTTCATTGATTTTTGATGTGACTTAGTATGGCACTTATATTTTTATATTATAATTAAAATACCTATCACTCCTGGAGGTCATGCTATTGTCTTTGGGTCGTAAGTATTGTCTTTGAGTATCTGGTAGGTAATCAGCACTTGTTTGGTAGGTATTACATGAGGTGAATTCCTGATAAAGAGAAGCCTCACCACCTTCCTAAGGATTGCTAATCCCACAAGTAGACTTACCACAAGGTAGGCCTTACTGAACCTTGTGGACAGCAACATTTATTGTCTACCACTTCTGGACCAAAAATTTTTAGTCCCTTTTCCCCCCAGCTTTATTGAGATATATTTGTCATATAACATTGTGTTAAGTTTAAAGGACATGGTGATGATTTGACATGTTATATTGCAAAATTATTACCACAATAAGGTAAGTTAACACGTATACTACCTCGCATTTACCATTGTGTGGGTGGGGGTGGGGGGTGGTGAGGACATTTATGATAACCCTTTAACCTGTGTCCACATACTCAACTCAGTCCCATGAAGAATGAGCTATTGCTCCCATTTTACAAATGAGGAAACAGGATAGGTTAAAAAGTTTGCCCAGGGTCACAGAGCTTGGAAGTAGCAGAAGTGCTATCAGAAGCCAGGACTGTCTGAATCTAAAACCTACATTCTTCTCTGTACCATTGGCCATACTTGGTCCAAACTTGATCCAAACTCAGCTTCCTCGGAACACAGAACTGGCATGTCTCAATGGCCCAAGGAGTCCCAGTTTAAGAACCTAATAAGGAACTTTTATAACCAATGCCTTTATATTGGTTGAAATTTACTCCTGGGAACCTGAATGCAGAGCCCTGTCCAAGGGACATTTGCTGTGGGGCAGTGCTTCCCTGTGGTCCAGTTTAGACAGCCATTTAAATCCAAGAGAAAAACTCTTACCATTCTGTTGGTAAGTTGTGAAATGAGCTGATGGAATATATTGAGGAGAAACTGAACTCTCATGTGAAGCAAATATTTTAGGTTATTTTATATGTAACCTCTCCTTTTTCCATCCACGAGAATAGCAAGGATTGGGAGTTAAGGAGTCTTAGAATCAAGGCCTCTTTGGTACTATGAATGATATCCTGTGATCCAAGGAAAGTATATCACCCCTCTCCCTTCCCCACCTGGGAAAGGTGTGCAAATACGTCATAGACAGCCCTGCCCGATGTCCCATCTGAGTCTAGACAATGAGAAGGCTACTTTGCCAAATGGGAATTCTTGTTCTCAATTTGGAAAAGACTGTCAAGAAGCATGCTCTCAGACACACAGAAACACATAAAGAAGTAAGTGAATCTACATTAAACTGGCAGGAAACATTTTAAGCATAATTTAAAAGAATTTTATAAATAATTTTGATTTGGATAACCATGCTGTAGACCTCAGCAGAAGGCCCTGGACATTACCACTAAAAGGCCGACAGTAAACATAGATTTGAGCATACCATTAATTGTCAATTAGATGAGTGATTTGTCCCATCTAGCCTGCCTTATAATTTTCACCTTTGGTTTTTATCACATAAGAATTTTCTATATGAGATAAACTCCAGGTATAACATATCCTAAAAAGGTAATCTTCTGTCCTTCATAAATTGTTTTTTCTTGTTAATTCCTTCAGTGTTCAAGATGAAGTAGTATGTATTGTCCAATTACAAGACTCCATTTATTCCAAATTTCAGACCTATTAGCCTGATGGATAGCCTTTCAAAGCTCAGTGCTAATTTACAAAGGAAAAACTGCAAGACTGGCCTCTAGTCCTATGCCCCACATGAAGAACAAACCATTCATTCACTCGCTCATTCAGTAAACACTTAGAGCACCAAGCACGTGTGACCAGAACATTCTGGGTCCAGACTTAAACGATTTTGCTCCTGGCCTTGATATCTTCTAGGTCATGTCGTGTCTTCTAAATTTAAAGCTGCAGAGTATTCATACAGCACAATATTTGCTTCTCAAAATGTTTTTGGCCCTGCCTAGGGTTGTCCGATCTTCCACACTTGGGAAGCAATTGGTCATTGATCTGGGGCACGAAAACACACAGATGCTATTGTCTTCATTGTTTTAAGTCACAATTTTTACTTTTGTGAGTTCTAAAAATATGTATCTAATGAATCTTAAAAATATGTATGTGGATTTCAAAAATAACCAACACAGAAGGCAACATATAACATATAACCAGCTCACGTAAAACTGTTAGAAACACACTGAGCACAATAAAAAACTGACAAAAGATGAACTATTCACAGAAACTTCTAATGTTCAATGGGCATATGAAAAAAACATCTCACCAATTAACAAAAAATGCAAATTAAAATGATTTTTTACCTTTGAAAATTAGAGGGTTTTTATAATTTGGGTAACAACAATGTCGTGATGCCGAAATTCTCTTGAAAAACTGTTAGTAACAGGGTTAAATGTCTCAATATTTCTAGGAATCTTTAAAATGTCCTCTTGTTAACAAAGAAATCCTGCTTCTAAGAGTTTCACAGGTTTTGTGTTAAATTTAGTATTGATATATATCCTTATCTAGATATTTGCTAAAGCTGTTTTCTTCTAAATTATGTCACTTTTCTTGCCCTTGTTTTAATGGTTCTGAGTGAACAAACTTAGCAACAATATCAATGTAAAAATGTGAATAAATCACATACCTCTTTTCTTACATGTTAATTACATTCATTTTCCCATGTTCCTTTATAGTTCTGGTCACACATTATAAGGTTGGGATGGTCTTTTATAGGTTGTAGTATCTGCTCTGAATTAGTGACCAGTAAGTGATTCTTTTTCTCCTAAAGCCAGAACACACTAGGTCTGGAAATCAGAAGGAGGATGTGACAAATCTCATCCTCATTCTCAAAAACACATGCTCCCTATCCCTAAATTTTCAAGCTCTGCAGGTCAGTTTTAGTGTCCTGTGGAGAAAGAGCACTACCTGAGGTAGTGAGACCAGTGAATTGAAAGTTAAGACTAGCCAATGACTATTTCAGTCACCTCTTAGCTCACCCTGCTAAACTGAGAGTTTGACCATAAATATTAAAAGAAAATTGCTACTACATCTTGGGAACTGGAGGAAGCTTAAGAGGAATTCTGGTACACCTACATGAGTGATCATGCTCAGGGGTAAAGGTCAGTGAAAGATTGCCACAGCTTCAAACAGCCATGGCCACATAGACCAGAGTCATGGCGTAGTTCACACAATGCCTTTACATGAATGAGAGCAAGCTGTTCACTTTCAACTGCTGAAGTCTGTGGCTTTATGTGTTGGCCCCCTGAGTGCAAGCTGGATTTTGCCTTCATTTGCACCCTTTATTGGCTGTTCTATGGAACAGCACCCTAACTTCACAAGGTGTCACCTCCCAGCCAGTATCATACTTGAATCTTCAATAGGCCATTCCATCATTCTATAGGACCAGCTGTTCTTAGCTGATGGGTTTGTGATAATAATAGTGAATCCCTTGGACATGTTGTCTCACTTCTATTGCTATAAAATAAATTTTTTTCAGAAGCAAAATTGTAAGGAAAACATGATGGTATATAAGACACTCAGTCAATCCAGGGATGAAGATACTCAAAGCATGGTAGACAGGAAAGAGAAATCTATATCCAGAATAAATGTCTGCTCTAATAAGGACAAATGATGGTCATTTTGGAAGGAATCCCATGCAATTAATCAGGCACAGGAGGTTGGCTAGTCCCTTCAGGCATCTATTCAATGGGGGTACACATTGATCTCTGAGTTTAGCAGGTTAGACATTTTAGTAGGTTGGACACTCAGCAGTGGCAGTGAAATCAGCCTTGTTGGCAAGATCCATGTTGCGGAGCTCATGCATAATCTCTGCCCCTGCCACCATGTTTATCTGGCCCACTGGGAGGCAGAGGAGAGGTGCTTACTTACTGAGATCTACACAATAAATCATCTTCTCTTCCAGGATATTGAGAGCCTCTTCTGCTATGGACTCCCTCTGGTGAACATTCACACAGGACACTGATTTCTTACACTGTATGCATTCTAAGACATTCATCCAGATACCTCTTGCCCAAACCTCCTTGTCTCTAATTCTCTGATCTTGTTCCCGCCATGTCTCTGACCATCTGACCAACTCTAGCTATGCCCGTATCAGTGTAAATAAGCACCTCTGACTTTATCCCATTTAAGTTAGATAATCAAATGCCAAGCTAGAAGTTCTACCCATTGGGAAGTGTCCTCTCCTCAGTATTCTTTAAGGCCACCCATGAGTGGGACTAATAGCACTATAGTTGTCCCTATGACAAACAGAGGGAACTTGTAATGAAGCAAGAGGGGTAACTTGCAGGAGGAGAGGGGAAGGGCAGCAGGCATATGTGCCTCAGAAGTCCAAGCCATTTGTTTACAAATCTTACCTATGCCTTCAGCATCTGCTTAAAGCTGACCTCATATTAACACTTCATTTGAAATTAAAGTGCTGATTCACATGTATGACTTTTGGATGACATCCAGTTCATAATGGGCAGTTCTGGCCATGTTGTCACTTGGTGTCCCATGACCAGGTGTTTAGTCTCTATCCAGACCCAGTAGCAATACTGAAGCCTTTTCTCAATAGGAGATCTGATATTTTCCCAGGGGAGTATGACTCTTCTAGGTACCGTGACCTAAACTGTAATTCTCCCATATGAGTTTGCCTAAGCTCTACAGAGTATCTCCATCTGCTATAGACATGCTGAGTGAGTATCATTGGGTCTGCAGATCATGAGGCCTGGGGATGACAGCCAACTTGCAACCTGAACTAGTTCGAAAGCCTTTGCTTGTTCTTGGCACCATTCTTATCTTCCAGCTTCACAGATTTCCCAGTACATGGATAGAAAAGCACACTCAAATATGGTAGAGCAGGGTACTAGTTGATTTATTGTTCAACCCTAGCCACTTTTAAATGAACAAGATGCTATTTAAAATTACATCAAGAGAACACCCATAAACTTGAACTGTTTTAGGCAAATGAGTCACTCTAAATATATGTTGCCTCCACAATTCAAAGAAGCCCACCAAGCATTTCGATGTTGTCTTAGTAACAGGGGGTACAAACTATTGTGTTATATATTCAATGGGCTATGTCCAGGTTTTAGATGTAGTTGGCCTATTCTTTTTGGCTCAAGTGCTCTCCTGTAGGAAGGCAAATGCAGACAGTGTGCAAAGAGTAATGGGTGTTCACTAGTGACATCTATGACAAAGTCAAGACGACAGTTAAGTTTTGGAGAACTGCATGGAGATTCAGGACCCAAAACATCAGGACTACTTGTGTGAACTAAAAGCCACTTGGCTAATAGGAACTATATGATACATAAGTCTTTTTCTTACAGTTGAAGTTTATTGCTGCTCTGTAAGAAGATCCCTCTTCCACATGTATACATATACATGACGAGGTCTGTCCAGAAAAAGTCCAACCATTGTTACTATAACAGAAATGGTTGGTGGACATCCATGTAAGCTGGCAGTCAAGAAAAGTGGACTAGAATGCCCATAAGTGAACAGTGATGACTTCACTGTGCTAGTCACTGGGGGCAACAGATGTTGTTGAGTGAGCATGTGTACTGTGTGGCTATTGCATCCAAAATGACTGAGCGAGTAGAGCAACAAATCTGCATCCAGTTTTGCATTAAGCTTGACTATTCCTCCATGGAAACTATTCACATGATTTCAGAAGGCCGTGGCTAAGGGGAACCGGTGACTGACAGCTTTATCACCACAGCATGCCCACTCATGCATCATGTGTCGTGCAGAATTTGGTGAAATATCAAATCACTCAGGTGACTCAGCCCCCCTACAGCTCATATTGGGTGCCCTGCGACTTCTGGCTTTTCCTAAAACTAAAATTACCTTTGAAAGGGAAGGGATTTCACACTGTCAAGGAGATTCAGGAAAATATGACGGGGCAGCTAATGGCAACTGGGAGAACTGTGTGAGGTCCCAAGGTACCTATTTTGAAGGGGACTGAGGCATCATTGTCCTATGTGCAAAGTTTCTTGTATCTTGTATCTTCTTTAAGAAATGTCTCTATTTTTCATAGTACATAGCTGGATACTTTCTGGACAGAAATGGTATATATAAAATAGTGTGGATTTTTTTCATAATGAATATATACTTTTATTTTTATTTTTAATTATATGTTATTGATTATACTATTATAGTTGTCCTGATTTTTCCCCTTTAGCACCACTCAGCACCCCTCACTCCTTCAGGCAATCACCCCAACATTGGTCATGTCCATGGGTCATGTGTATAAGTTCTTTGAGTACTCCATTTCCTATACTGTACTTTACATCCCCATGGCTATTCTGTAACCACCTATTTGTACTTCTTTTTTTAAAAATATATTTTATTGATTATGCTATTACAGTTGTCCTATTATCCTCCCTTCATTCCCCTCCACCCTGAAAACCCTCTCCCACCCACATTCCCCTCCTTTAGTTCATGTCCATGTGTCATAAGTTCTTTAGCTTCTACATTTCCCCTACTATTCTTGCCCTCCCCCTGTCTATTTTCTATCTACCATCCATGCTACTTATTCTTCGTACCTTTCCCCCCCTCTCCTCCTCCCACTCCCCTGTTGCTAACCCTCCATGTGATCTCTATTTCTGTGGTTCTGTTCCTGTTCTAGTTGTTTTGCTTAGTTTCTTCTTGTTTTTGTTTGAGGTGTGGTTGTTAATAATTGTGAGTTTGCTGTC
>JAPYXV010003186.1:0-12486 GCA_028533065.1 Trachops cirrhosus
GATTGAGATGTGGGTGCCAGCACCACCCACCCTGCTGCAGGCCACCGTGTCCTGGGCTCACTCAGTGCCCAGGTAGCCTCTTCCCACAAGGTTCTCAGGTTTTCAGTTTATCTGACACTGAGCTCCGTGAGAGCCAGAACTGTCCCTTCACGACCTGTGGCATGTGGCACACACCAGGCACGTGACAGATGCTAAATGAATCTCAGTCGTTTCCCTGGCGGGGACACACTTTCCTTTCCTTGTAGCTCATCTGCTCATGGACCAGGGCACCCGTCAAACTGTGACACCCGAACTCAAACTACGACACCGGAACACCTGTCCCTGGCACAGACCCCCACACTCTAACAGTGGTCGTGTGCTGCATCCCCTGGGCTAGTGACTGTGCCACAGCGTCAGGACAGACGTGACGGCAGTGATAAAACCCTTTGTAACTGCACCCTAGGTGCCTGGCTCCTTACATACCCACTTCTGACCCTATAAGCCAGGGAGACATCATTAGTCCCACTGCACAAGGGAGGAGCCTGGGACACCGAGATGAGTCGTATCCCAGCCACCCAGCCTGTGAGTGGCAGAGCCAGGGTTCGAGCTCACATCTGACGTGTGACAGGCTCTGGGTCTGTCCATCCCGCCATAAAGTTTTCAGGCTCTTTCAGCAGTGTGCTGTGGCCCTGATAGCCTCGAATATGTTCAGAACAGGCTGTAGACAGAACTGTTACACAACAAATATTTGTTAACAAACTAACAAAGCAGGGCGGTGGAGCGGCAGTGCGGGGGGGGGTTACGGGGGAGGAAATCAAGGTTTGGGAATTGATAACTAGGACTCGAAGGCGGCCTGGGCGAATGACCTGGCGAAAGGAGCCCTTCCACCACCCGCGGAGCATTCCTTTGCTCTAGAAACCCAAATTCAAAATCTCGGGTTACCAATGCAAGGAGCATCAACGTGCCACCTCTGCCAGCCCGAGTTACAAAGTCATTGCTACTTAGGCCCACTCCAGAGGTCCTCGTACTTACGACTTGCTCTCACTTCTAATATTCCTAGTTGATGCTTAAACTACTAGTTTTCTGGGTTGTGTGGTGGGCATGGACTCTAACACTTCCCAACTCAGACGACGGAAACCAGAAGGTCCGGTTAGTCCAGCTGGAGGATTCTAGAAAGTCCTCTTCTGAAAACAAGCAGCCTCATGTCTTGGTCTCACTGGCATCTTCTCAGGTGGGATGTTTACCTGACACCCTTCCCGGGTTCTAGCCCAAGCTGGCAAAGGGCTGACTGACTGGTAGTAGCCAAAGCAGGAAGTTGGCCTGGGTTCTTTTCTCTCTTCCACTCCTTATAAGGCCATTCCACCCCCACTCCTGCCCTCCCCACCTGAAAGCTGGCTCCTCCTCTTAACCCCTGCCCTGCAGAAGTGGAGGCCTTCACTCTGGGGAGAAGCTAAGCAGGGTGTTTACACGATACCGAAGGCTGGGGCTGCAAGAATATAAATACTCATGTGTGGGGGGAGGTGCTGAAAACTGTCAGCGCCTCCACCCTCCTAGGGGTGCTCTTAGTCTTTCCTGGGGCACGCTGGTATCACAAAACAGTTTGCAACTGAGTTTAGGTTTTACAAGACAAAAAAGGCCAAGGCTTCATTCTCCAAAACAAACAGGAGATGAGCCTCTAGACGCTCAGATAGTTTGCATATGAGAACAGACACCGCCCCTCCAACGCAGAAACCCTCAAACTAAAACACCCCCTGGCCCTTCTGGGCTGAACCACATCCTTTTCTCAACTTCACCTTCCTCCACCCCTCACAAACTTGCCCCGCAGTGTGTCCGGTGCTCAGACTTCGCACAGGTCTTGGGCACCTTTCAGGGGCCGTTTTCACACCGCATCCCCTCCTGGGGCCTGCAAAACGCTCCCGGTGCCGGAACTCCCTTCATTCCCTACCCGCTGAACCCGCAGGGATTTCCATCAGCCGCGAGCGGGAGCCTTCCCCGCTTCTCCGCTCTCAGTCACACTCCCGCCCCCTATTTGTTTGGTTTCTTTTTCGAACTGAACGAGACGGGCCTCCCTCCTATTCCCAGAGTTCTGACAGGCGGAGGCAGAAAAGAGCCTGGAAACTGCCGACTTGCACGAAAACACGGGCACTGTTCTGGGCTGGTTTGGGGCAGCCCCATCTTCACTTTCCTCCTCCAGGGGAGGTTCTGCCCAGGGAAGTCCCGCCTGGAGACATCCGCCCTCCGGGGGGTACCAGTAGGGCCGCCAGCCCTGGGGGCGGGGACCCGGCAGAGATGAGTCAGGGCGGATGGCCTTGGCACGGCGCTGGCTCTTCCCGACCGGCCCAGGGGCGTGCGCCGGGCGGGGCTGGAGCCCGGCCCAGCTTGGCCCCGAGAAGAACCAGGCCTGGGCAGCTGGGCCCTGGCCGGAGCGGCCCGGGGATGACCCCGGGGTCAGGCCGGGCCCGGCGCTGGCGGGGAGGCGAGCGAGGCCGGCCGACCACCTTTGCCACGCGTGTCGCTCCCCAGAGGCCCGTGGCCAGCTATTACCTGCTGTCGCTGCTTCTTCGCGCGGGTCTGGGGCGTCCGAGGCCCGCCGCGCCACCCTGACGCGCCCCCCTCTCCGGTCTGAGTCCCGCTAACGGCGCTCGGCGCGGGGGCCCGGGGCGCCCGGGGAGACACGGCCCGGGACCAGGCCGGCGGGCAGCAGCTGCGAGCGGTGGACAATGCGGCCCGCGCAGAACCGCGCTGCGCGAGTGGGGCCGGGCGGCGCGCGCGTGGCCGAGTGTGTATGTGTGCGCCTGTCAGTCAACCCTGACAGGACGCAGCCCATTGGCCACGCCCCGCCCTCTTTACCGCCCACCGCCGCCGCCCATTGGGCGGTTTGAACACAAAGGCCCCGGCTCGCCCCGCCTGCCGCGTGGGCCCCACGGGCAGGGCGCGCCCAGTTAGGAGTCCGCGCGTGGGAGGCGCGGGCGAGGGGGCGACGTCTGGGTGACGAGAACTCAGCTGGAGCCAGCAGGCGGGGGCTCGGCCCCGCCTCACCGCGCACTTGACTCCCAGTCCAGTGGTTCACAACACTTGAGGGCTAGTACGCTGCACAGGATCAGTGGCCTCCTGGCCGCAGCGTCCCAGCGCTCCGCAAGCTGATTCTACAAGGCCGGGGTGCCAGGACCTTACACTCATTGGGTGGTTGGGGGCACAGTCTCCCCGAGAATGGCCCGAGGAGGTGGGGAGCAGGGGAGGTAGAAGACCCCGGGCCTAGGGTCCACGGGGACGTGTTTGTCTATCTATAATGGTGCATGTATAATTGTCCTCTTAGCCAGATCTTTTTACACCCATTTACAGATCAGGAAACAGGTTTTAAGTGATTTGCTTCAAGTCACACAGCCAGAGAGAGGTAAAGTTGAGATTAGAAGATTCTCTCCACGTCCAATCACACATTTTCCATTTTAGGGTTCAGACATGGTGGAGGCTCTGCCACTTCCCAGTCTGCCCCCCCCCCAGGGCCCCCAAGATTCACTGTAGAAGCTTTTCTCAGTTTTAAGGAGGGAGCTGGCCACCACTGGTGCTGAGAAGGTGTGGAGCGCAGGACCGACGGAATGGTGTTGGTCCAGTCGGGAGACGGCAGGCTCCTTGTTTCTCTGCCTCACTCAGACACGTGTGTGGAATGAACATCGGCAGACAGTCCGTGAGTAAAGTGCCTCCTGACTCCAGGGACCCTGAGCCCTGGCTCCCTCCCTGCACAGCCTGGGAGGAGTTGCCTTCTGTGCAAGCTCTTCTAGGGGAAGATGGAACGGCCTGTCGTTACTTCACTTTTCAAGTGCCAAGAGGAAGAGACAAGAAATGACAAAATCACTGAGACAGGACAGGAAGTGGTGGTGGTGGGGGGGCAGGGTCCAGAAGGGGACTGAGGAAATCTGAAGCCCTGTGTTAAGTTGACTCCAGACAAAAAACCACCCTCTCTCCCTGGGCAGTCACCGCCCCACCTGGAAGGCAGGAGCTTCGGCCGCATGTACAGCATCTTCAAGACAGTGGTGCTGGTTGGGTGCTGCCTCTGGGGTTAGGCGGAGAGCTCCCCGAGGCCAAGGGGAGAACTCAAATCAGATTCAGGGTCTGCGTCCAGGTAGGGCAGGGCTCTCTCTCGACACCTTCTCCCCACCACGATGCTTAACTCTCCAGTTTTAGTGGAGTCTCCAGATCCCTCCATCTCCACTGCGGAGCGTGCGTCCCTCCTCTGCCAGGGTGCCGGCAGGGGGACGTCCCTCCCAGGATGTGCTGGTTTGTGAAGCCGGAGGTGTTGTGCCTTCCACCGGTCTCGGGCGGAGGCAGGCCCTTCTTATGCACTGTGTCGCCTCCACGGGCCTGTAGCAGGCGAAGAGTGGGCCCTAAAGATGCTAGGAGCTAACCCCGGGCCCTGTGAACGGAGCATGCGTGGAGAGGCTTTGCAGATTCACCTGAATGAAGGCGTGCGAGATGCGGAGATTATCCCGGTTTGTCTCGGCGGGCTCTCAATGTAATCAAAGTGTCCTTTCAAGAGAGAGGCAGAGAAGAGGACAACGTGACCACAGAGGTAGAGACTGCAGGGTTATGTGGCCACAAGGCGAGGAACGCTGGCAGCCACCAGAAGCGGGAAGAGACGAGCGGATTCTCCCCCGGAGCCGGCGGAGGAGCACAGCCCTGCTGACAGCTCGCTTTCTGTCCAGCGATTTTGATTGTGGACTTCTGGTCTTCTGAACTATGAGAATAAGTTTCTGTCGATGCGAGTCAGCACGTCTGTGGTAATTTGCTATGGCAGCATAGGAGAGTCATAAGGATCCCGGGAAATTCTCGGTTCGGGCTCCCGTGATACGCCAGGCCCCTCCCTCACGGACCGGTGCACCAGACTTGAGTGATATCACTCACACACACACACACACACCCCTGTCTCCCCAGCCCTTCTGCCCCCGCCCCTCTGCCATCCGCTCTCGCAGCATCTCTGCCCTCCCAGGCTCTCCTCTCTCCGTCCAGCCCCTGTTTGTTTGGCTGGTCCTGTCCCAGCCCTGCTCTCCTCCTTTGCACTGCCCTGTCCTTGCTCCCTCTTCCCTCACTGCCATTTCACGGACAGTGGCAGGTGGGAACAGGGTCTGGAGGGCTGAGAGCGCAGCTACTGTGGCGGGGCCACCTTGTGACGTTCGTCATCGCTGGGCACTTTGCCTTAGTGGCCCCTTTCTTCATTTAAAACAAGTTGTATTTTATGACTACATTGGTAGATGATTGTGTTCTAGGCTTAACTGGTCAGTAAATATTCACCATTGTGATATTTACTTTTTCCTTTGGATTTTAAAAGAACTGCAAATGCAAACACTTCCGTGGGCGCCTGAAGTGTCCCGGGCTGCAAATGCAAACACTTCCGTGGGCGCCTGAAGCATATCCCGGGCCGACACAGACTCCGGTCTACAGTGTCCACGGTGTTACGGCTGAGACGAGACAAATTCACTCGGACTACCGAGTCCTGTGGGGGAAAAGGGACCGCACGGCCACTCTCTCAAGAGGAGAGCGCCTGGACCCTTGCCTCCACAAGCTTTTATTGGCTTTAATTTGCATAGGAATACAGGGTGTATATGGAAAGCTCATCAATCATTGTCAGGCAGTAATGATCAAATAGATAACATTCAAAGAACTTTGACGGCCTATTTTGAGTCAGGGTCAAATAGCTAAAGGGTCAGAAAACTTTGGGGAAACAAACTAATTTTAGAGTTGGACCTTTATCATTTAAATGGCTGGTATTAGCAAAGCAGATTTCACAGGATCTTATGCACTCTTTCTTAAGCCTGATCGCCCCAGGGAACCTGCCCTTTCCAGCACAGGGCCGCACCCACCTCCAGCATTGTTTCAGGTTTAGGTCGAGCAGCGGAAGCAAGGCAGCCAAGAGATTAGAAGACTTCTCCCAGACAGAATGAGGACTCAGGCTATGTCAAAGCCAAGGGGCGAGGGTCCATCACCCCCCTTCTCCATAGCCCCCCAAGTCCTTCCCTGAGGACCCCCTCATGACCATGCCTGTCTTAGGTCGTCCCCCTCTTGAGGAATCTTACCCATCATGGCTAACCGCTCATGCACTGGGGACCAGGCAGGGTGAAGTAAAGTGGGCAGAGGCGGTGCTCCTGCCAGGGGGATAAGCTTTGTCTCCTCAGTGGCTTAGGGTCCCGAGGTGTCTCACTCAGCCTTAGTCATGGGGGTTACAGCTTCTGAAACCAGGCAGGGTGGATCCCGACACTGGGCCCTGGGTGCCACACGGGCACTCAGTGAGGGCAACCAACCCCAGTGCTCCTGGGCCACAGAACAGCCCTGTCCTCTGGGGCGGCAGCAGCTGTGGGAAGTCCCGTGTCAGTGTGTGACCAGCGAGGGGGTGGGGCACCTGTAGCCCCGGTGCCACGCCAGGGGCACCACCCACCCACTCCGTGACCCCGGGGCAGCCACTTTGCCTCTCTGAGCCGTTTTCCTCATTCGTGCAGTGTGAATGATGACACTGGCCCTATCTGTCGTATGAGTGGCTGGCTGTGCGACCTTGGACCGGTCGGTGAGGCTCTCTGGCCTCTGTTTCCTCACGTGTGCGGCCCGTGAGAGGAGCTGCTCCAATACAAAGGGCTTTGCCACCAGTGGTCCTGGCGAGGGGCGGGGAGGGTCTGTCCTGGACTCAGTAGTCAAGTCAGGTGTCCTCCGAGGGCGTCCAGAGACCAGGGCTTCCCCGTTATGTCCCCACGTGGTGGCGGAGTGATCTGCGCATGCGCCTGCCTCCCCCAAGGGCCCGGGACACCTGTGCCAGGGACCAGGCGAAGGAGATAACGCCATAGGCCTTTGTCAAATGACCGCATGAGTGAGAGTCCTGGCCACCTCCCTGCAGTCGAGGCCACCGCCTGGTGTTCCTCCCTGCTGACGACACCAGTCAGCAGTCAGGGCGTTGGCGTCTGTCATTAAACCATCCCAGGCAGAGCATCTTTGGTGGGGGCAGGGGTGGGGCCTTGACTGTCAAGCGTCCCGGCTGCAGGAACTCGTTTGACAGCTGTGCAGAGGCAGTGACCTCAGACGACCTGGTGCCCGGCCCCGGGGCAGTTTCCCTGCCCCTGGGGAGCTGAGGTGGGCTCCCTACTCCGCCCCGCCGGCCTGGCGACGCTCTTTATTCAGAGAGCTCAAACAGGGAAGCCTGTTTTATGGAAGGAGAAGTCCAGGCCAAAGGGGGAGAGGCACCGGGTCCAGGTCACTAAGTGGGCCGGCCAGGCGTCAGGGACAGACCCTGGATGCTCCCAGTCAGGCTCTCATGGGTGACCGGGCCTCAGTCATCTCTGCCCCCCACCCCCCACACACCTGTCACAGTGCCCAGCTCCTGGCAGACATGCCCCGACGAACGGCTTCAGTGTGCTCCCCGTCTCCAAACGCCCCCCTGCTCCCCAGCCCGGCCGCCGCAGGCCCCAGGGGGACACGATCCTCGCCCCGCCCAGGCCGTGCCCACTCCCACACCCGGCTGGCCTGCCCTTTCCCGTTTCTGGGCCTGGTGAAATTCCACTCACCTTTCAAGGGTGGGCTCAGATTTCCCAGCCCCGAGTGTCCGAGGCAGAAGGCACGGCTCCCGCCTCGTGCCCCCACGTTCTGAGCGCCCTCTACTGCACAGGTCTGACGCTGTGCTCCGGGGAGCCCCAGGGGGCTCGAGGGTCAGACGGGCGAGTGCCTGCCACTCAGTTCGTGGACGTGACGTTACCACTTGCTGTCCCCCCGCCCTCCGCCCCGGGGCACAGTGCCTGGCTGTGTGGAGGATCGGCCAGTGTGGCTGTGCTGTGGAGGAAGGTCGGGCGGCCCTGAGGCCTCTGAGGGCACTGGCCCACGGGTCAGGGGTGGAGGGCCGCATCGGGGGACTGGCCTGACATCTGTGTGAGCTCGTCCCCGCTGGAAACTGCCTCTCAGGTCTCGATGCTCCCACCAGCTGCTCCCCCGCCCGCGGGGACACGGCGAGGCCAGTGGTCCAGGGCGCAGCCTTGCCAGTCCCTGCTGGTGGGCAGCGGGGGCAAGTCATCTGGCCTTTCTCAGCCTCGATGTCCTCATCTGGAAAATGGCGTGACATCGGTGTGTCCACGACCTCGACACATCGATGTCACAGAAGCCTGGCACAGTGCCTGGCCCACGGCAAGTGCTCGACGCCAACTACTTTTTAATTTCTAAGCATTTAGGTGTTTCCCCGGTGCCACTGCGAGCGGCTCTGACAGCAGGGCACGCTCTGCTGGAGAAGGCAGCCGGTGGGCAGATGGTTGTCACCACACACGGAGCCCCGGAGGGACACTGGCCTCTGAGGGTCCCCCGTGGCCAGGGCCTCAGTGTGGCTTTCGTGGGCCTCTTCCTCCGTAAAAATAATAAAAATTCTATTTTGGGACTCTGTTGGTATAAAGACAAACCAATATAGGCTAGATTATACTCATTCCCCTCCTTCTTATGGAAAAAATACTTACAATATTTTCACGGGCCCTGAAAGTGCCGTGGGCCCCGGCGCTGTGTCAGGCCATGACCCCTGGCCCAGATCTGGGGAGTCAGGGAAGCTGCCAGAGACAGTGGCCTGAGGGCCCGAGGAGAAGCCAAGGGACAAGGGGGTGAGAGGGTACTGCAGGGAGAGGGCTCAGCTAGTGGGGACACTGCAGGTCTACCAGGCCCACAGCACAGGGACAGTCCCTGTTCATCCCAGCCCTGTCACTGCATCCTTCACCCGTGTCCCCAGCACAGCCACAGTGCGTCTCCGAACCACGCACGCCCTCCGTCACTCGCTGAGCCCCCACCCCCAGGACCGCAGCGCCCTCTGTCTCTGACGGGGGCAGTAACTGCTGCCGCCCCCCCCCCAGGTGGCTGTGGAGACAGAAGGGGTGGTGCGATGGCCGTTGTCCAGGGCCCGGGGAGAAGACCCACACGCAGCCCCACAGAGGCAGCCAGCCCCCGCAGCAGTGTCATTGCTGGCGTGGCCGGCAGGCCTCTCCCGCGCAGGGACCAGCCTCAGAGGCGCCGTCCTCACTCGGCACGCCGCTATCGGCGCTGCTGCCTGGGGGCGGAGAACACTCGCTCATGAGTCACTCCGTGTGCTCCCCAGCGCAGGCTCAGGAGTGGTGGGCCCTCGGTCAGGGCTGAGGGCAGTTCAATCCGGGGACCCAATTCATTCAGCTCTCCTTCTGGGCCCAACACCGCGCCCCTGCCCTGTTTCCTGGGGGTCTGTACTTCCTGCCAGCCCAAGTCCTTCAGGTGTGGGGGAATCTGGGAGGCCGGCTTTGGTGGCACACACCTGATGTGGGGCTTCAGAGGCTAACTGTGCCCTTCTGCTCAGCTTAGTCCCACTGGCCAGCGAGCTCGCCTACCAGCACCTCCGGGGCCTCTGGTCCATGCACCTGGGCGCCGTATCCAGCATGGCCCGCAGCCATGAGACTCCCACGTGCTGTTGCTCGGGCCTCGGGGCCTGGTGGTCAGGGGCTGTGGGCTTGAGCAGGTTGACTGCTCGATGCTGAAGGGTGGGAGGGCGGGGCCCGGTCAGCCAGGGCTGGCCTGGGGCTGGCCTTCATCCCTCTGCTCCAAGAGAGGGCTCCCTCTCGCAGCTGGGGCATGCGTGTGCGTGTGTGTGTGTGTGTGTGTGTGCACAGCGCAGCCGGCAGACTCGGGCCACTCCCCCTTGGGATGACTGACCTTGGGCAAGCCTCAGCGGGCTTGTCCAGCCACAACAAGGGGTGAATGTCCTGCTTTTAGGGTACCCTGGAAAGCCCATCCTGGGCTCAGCCCTCCAAACTGGCAGTGGCTGCCAACCCCCACCCCCTGCCCCGTCTTTGTTCCAGACGCCCTCCCTCTCCCAGAACTGGTCCAGCTCCCAGGACCCGCCCCACTGTCACACCCAGTGCCCAGTCCAGTGCCTGCTGCTCAGGGACAGCTCCCCGGGGGGCGGGTGTGTGTGTGTGTGTGTCTCAGGCCTGCTCCAACTGTCCCTCCGCTGTCTCCTGCTGGCTGGCTGCCCAGGCTCTCGCCACACAGGCTCTGAGTGACCTGCAGGTCACCCTCTCTTCTTTCTGTCTGGAGTGTTCCAAACTCTCCCGTTTTCTCCCCCACATCCCTGTCCTGCCCTCCACCTCTGTTACCCCGCCCTCCTCCCGGGGTTGATCCTCAACAGTTTTGCTCTTGGGGTCAAGGTGGCTGGTTATTCCTAATCCAGGCAATTTCTCCGCCTTCCTCTTCCGGCCTCTCCGCAGCCCACACCTCCCACCCCAGACCCTTCAGAGCCAGGCGCTGGCCTCCAGTGCACGCCCCACCCCTCCCCTGACCATCAGCCTGCCTCCCACTCCTGGGATCCCGCGCCCCTCCTGCCTCCCTTCCCACGACCAAACACCCCTTTGGTCTCCTTCCCGCCAGTCCGTGTGCCCCCCTGGAGCCTCTCGTGCTGTGGCCCCGCCAGCAAGCCCTCGTTCCGGAACTGGCTCTGGGTGGTTTCTGGGAGCGGGTGTGGGAGGGCTTGGGTGGTGATCTGCTGAGGGGATTGCCAGGCCCTGGGTGTCTGCCCTGGGCCAGGTCCTCAGCACCCGGGCCTCCACCCTCAAGGCAGCCCTGTGAGGTGGGGACTCCCGAGCAGGCCAAGCTGCAGGAAGGGACGTGGGCTCAGAGTGTGAAATGGGGGCGCTGGGCCAGCCTGGACATGACTTCACTGAGGGTGGGGACCTGCCTGTTCAGGTGCTCACACAGGCAGAGCACACAGTAGGGGCTCAATAAATGTTTGCCAATGAAGAGCAGGAGGAGGTCAGTTTCGACAGATTCAAAGCCACCATACCTTGTCGCACTTGGAGGGTACCTGAAGGTACCTGTGGCTTGCTGGGCCTCAGAGAAGAGCAAGGTGCAGGCAGAGCCCGTCCAGACCCTCCTGCTGGCCCTGGCGGAAGCAGTGGTGGCGAGTCATGTTATGCCCATGTGTGGCCACAAGAGGTCGCCCCCACCACCAGCTGCAAGGAGACCAGCTTCCTAGAGTACTCCCAGGGGTGGAGGGAGGATCCATCGCAGGACCGGCCGCAGCAGGCTGGAGGATGTATTGAACCAAGAAGGGGGCCCTTGGGTCACAGAGGAGGGGACTGGCCGCGACAGGGGTGGCTGGTCTCGGGCACACGGCGAGCCTGTGGCACAGCTGAGAGGCTCCCTGCCAGGTTGTCCCCCAACGGGTTTGAAGGGGTCCTCTTGTTGCCGGGGCACGTTATAGTTGGCTTTGCTGGGTTCCCCCAGACTTTGGACTGCAAGACAGACATGACGTTGGGGAGGTCAGGGCCGGGGGCTGGGAATCATGGGTGGGATTACAGGAGGACTGTGGACTCGGCTGTGGCCAAGGGGGTCGTGCCGGCGTGCAGCCCACGCCCATTGACGTGAAGTGTTCTCAGGTGGGGTGGGTGCCCAGGGGTCTGGACTGGCAGCTATGCCAATGTGCTTGCCCCTTGCTGACCCTGGGACCCCAGACTCAGGGGTCAGGGCTGGCCCTGGATGCCCAGGCAGTGGGGCCTTGCTGAGAGGCAGGGAGGTTGGGGATCATCAAGAGGGACGGAGGAGAGAGGAAAGAGGGAGTCTGGGACAGAGGGGCCCAGCGGAGATGGAGAAAGCAGCCCCCACTGAATGCTCGAGCTCCGCAGGCCTCAGAGAGCCCCCTGCGCGTCGCCCAGCTGGGGAGGTGGGGGAGGCTTGGTCTCTGGCCAGACCCTCAGCAGCACCCAGGATTCCAGCCCGCCAGACCTTTACCGTCCGGCACTCCTGTTGTGGTGTGTGAGCTCCTTCTGGGTTGGCGCAGAGGAGCTCATCCTTCTCCCCGCACAGGCGCGGGCCTTACCCCGCGTGGGCAGGAAGCTGGCCAGTGTGTGGCGGTGCTGTGGCCCGCAGGGCCCCCTCCACGGAGTCCCAGCCACTGCTGAAGTCCTGCCGCTCCCCAAGCCCCCATGGCTTCTGGCTAAGTGACCACAGGCTGCCCTGGTTGTGACAAGGCCACCTAAAGGGGCCCAAGTGTAGCAGCAGGGCCACTGAGTCCCAGGAGCTGGAGGGCCTGGAGCTGGGTCGGGCCGGCAGCGAGAAGTCTGAGAGAGGCAGCGTCTGCCGGAGCCAGCCGGCTGGCGGGCAGGGGCAGCGTCATCTCCCAGCGGGGCCCCAGAGGTGGAGCCCAGGGGGTACCCATGGCCCTGGGGATGCAGTGGGGGCCTGGGTGAGGGAAGGGTCCCGGCTGGTGCGGGGGCGTTGTCAGTGCTGATAAGGGAGAAGGGGCCACAGGTCAAGGGGGTCAAGGCGAAGGCAGGGCTGGGCTCCAGACTATTCAGTGACACAGCGTTTACCCCATCCCTCTCCTGGTCCCGAACAAACCTCCCGAGGGCTGGTGCACAACCAAGGTGGCTCCACAGGGGCTCTGGGCTGGGCGTGGGGGACAGCGCTCCGGCAGAGGCTCCAGCAACAGGAGCTAACCGTGACCCACCTTACCACGCCACACCCTGGCCCCCCTCCCCCGCC
>JAPYXV010003187.1:0-12486 GCA_028533065.1 Trachops cirrhosus
AAATAATGATGGAGAACTTCCCCAATCTGGCAAAGGAAATAGACTTTCAGGAAGTCCAGGATGCTCAGAGAGTCCCCAAGAAGTTGGACCCAAGGAGGAACACACCAAGGCACATCATAATTACATTAGCCAAGATTAAAAATAAGGAGAGAATCTTAGAAGCAGCTAGAGATAAGGGGACAGTCACCTACAAAGGAGTTCCCATTAGACTGTCAGCAGATTTCTCAAAAGAGACCTTGCAGGCAAGAAGGGGCTGGAAGGAAGTATTCCAAGTCATGAAAGGCAAGGACCTACATCCCAGATTACTCTATCCAGCAAAGCTTTCATTGAGAATGGAAGGGCAGATAAAGTGCTTCTCAGATAAGGTCAGGTTAAAGGAGTTCATCATCACCAAGCCCTTATTATATGAAATGTTAAAGGGATTTATCTAAGAAAAAGCAGATAAAAAATACGAACAGTAAAATGACAGCAAACTCACAGTTATTAACAATCACACCTAAAACAAAAACAAAAGCAAACTAAGCAAACAGCTAGAACAGGATCAGAATCACAGAAATGGAGATCACATGGATGGTTATCAACAGGGGAGTGGGAAGGGAAGAGAGGGGGTACGAAGGTACGAAGAATAAGTAACATAAATGGTAGGTAGAAAATAGACAGGGGGAGGTTAAGAATAGTATAGGAAATGAGAAGCCAAAGAACTTATATGAATGACCCATGGTCATGAACTAAAGGGGGGGAATGTGGGATGGAGGGGGTGTGTAGGGCGGAGGGAAATATGGGGGGGGAATGGGACAACTGTAATAGCATAATCAATAAAATATATTTTAAAAAAGATGATATACTGTATGATTCCATTTATATGATATAATAAATAATATGTTTATAACATATGCATTCATTATACAAAATGTTCAGAATAGTCAAATCTATAGAGACAAAGTCAATTTTAGGTTGCCTGGGACTGGGACCCTGAGGACAAATGTGGAGTGCCTGCTACTGGGTACGGGGTTTCCTTTTAGGGTAATTAAGAAATTCTAAAGTTAAACTATGGTGATGCTTACACAACTACGAATCTACTAAAAACCACTAAATTGTGTACTTCAAGTGGGTGACTGTACAGTATATGAATTATATCTCAATAAAGCTGTTTTATAAAAAAAGATTTCATTTATTCATTTTTAGAGAGAGGAGGAGGAGAGGAGAGAGGGAGAAAAACATCGATGTGAGAGAGAAACATCGATTGCCACGTGTATCCCAACAGGGAACCAAACCCGAAACCCAGGCATGTGCCCTGACTGGGAATAGAACCAGCGACCCTTCGCTTTGTGGGGCGATGCCCAACCAACTGAGCCACACCGGTCAGGGCTAAAGTTGTTTTTTAAAGTTGTGGGAAAAAGTTAAAGACCCATAGTAAAAAAAAAATCACAAACTACAAATATAGATACGGATATAGAAACATCCACTTCAAGCATACAAGATGTTCAACCTCACTCATTAGAGAAATACAAATAAAAAACAACAGTGAGACACCATTCTTGCCTATGAGGTTGGCAAAAATGAAGAAGTCTAATATCATATTAACTGGTGAGACTGGGGGAAGAGATGCATTCTCAAATGTTGCTGGTGGGGATACAAACTGGAGGGAAGCCAGCAATACCTAACAAAATCACATACATGTTTACTTCTGACCCAGCAACCCACCTCTAAGATTTTATAATTGCAAAACATTGAAAACAGCACAAATGCCCGTTCACGGACAGTGGTTTAAAGAGCACAGCACAGCTATAAGAATGAGGACGGGCTCTACAAACTGATATGGAAGCTGTTAAGTACAAACAGCAAAAAGTACTGTAGTATGCTATACCTTTTGAAAAAGAAGGAAGAGAAAATAGGAAAATATATACATATCTACTCATTTGTGCAGAAAGCAGTACAGGAAGGAAAAGTCAGAAACTAGTAAGGTTGGTTACCCTCAGGCAGTAGGTGGGAACGGGGTGAAAAGGACTCTGGGGCTGGCTGTGTGCATGTGTGACAGTTCTCTGCATGTAGATCCTGGTGCACAACAGGTATTCGATAAAGACTTAATGAAGGAGCAACAGGCTCAGGCTGTAGCCCTTTCCGTCAAGATCCAGCCGGGCCCACAGGACAGGCCCCTGCTGGCCTCCAGTTCCTCTGATACCCAGTGGAAGTGCTCTTGGCATTCTTAGAGCATAGCTGGTCAACAAGCCTCACCCATCTCACTCACAAATGTGACTACCCACCTATCTTTTCAAGACGTGTTTGCCCACTGTGAGCCCACAGCTGAGGATACTGCAACACAGTGGAGATGCAAGGCAAGCACTCTTGGCACTGTCTGATCACACCCGACTGGACTCTGGGCTGCAAAAGCAGCCTACAGATGAAGGGAAGGTGAGAACCAGCCCAGGTGTCCAGGGCTCTTTTATTCTTCTCCCCCAAGGCAGTGAATATCCACCAACGATCTTTAGGAGAACTAAACAGACCAGTCCTTTATCCTGGGGTTGGTCTTCCCTCCAAACAGCCCTTCTCCTTGGGAATTAGGCTTAGTTCCCTGCCTAGTTACTGGGTTGAATAGTCTTCTCTCCCAGAAGAATGGAGCCTCCAGCCCTGTCACAGGGGAAGGGGACAGACTCACAGGTTTTTTCCTTCAGTGACCTCCCTCCAAGTGCACATCCATGCCCCATGCACGTCTCCAGTATGTGTAGGGTGAAGTCGAGCCTTAACCCCAGCTGAACCCACAGATTACAGAAAGAACCAAATCAAGGAATTCCAGCAGCTCCGGGCTCTGCAGAGGAGGATGCCCACCCCTTCCCGCCTCTGCCTCCCGGAGCAAAGCCAAGCAAGCAAGTCTGAGGACCGCACATCCAAATCCCGGCACATGCGTGGAGCACCAGCTGCCTTTACTATTTACACCAAGTTTCTCAAGGTCAATGTGCCCCAACGCCTTCAGTGCTGCCCCAAGCCCGATGGCACCCTGAGAACAGTCCCTGCTCTGCCACTTCCCCTACGCAGAGAACAAAGAGCTGCCTGGCACAGGGAGGGCACCATCAGGAACCATTTCACCAGAAAAAAATAGAATGTGAGCATTCCCCAGTGCATGGCCCCTGCCTGTCCCCAGGGGGCTTTCTAAGTAAAGGGGACAAAAGCCAGAGCCCCAGTTTCTCCAGGGCCCATCCCTGCTACCACCTGTCCACACACAGCATACAATGGCTTTAGGCATCATGCCCCTCTTGAGGATTCCCTAATTTACCCCAAGCAAAGATCCAGACCACACACCTGAAATTCATATTAAGCAAATCTGAACGCGATATCTTCCGAATCCTTCTCCGTTTTTCCTTTACTGAAGAAAAATACCACCATGGTAGGCTGTACAATGGCTCCCCACCACGTCTGCATTCTAGTCCCTGGAACCTGTATACGTTACCCTCACGGCAAAACGGACTTTGCAGGCATGATTGAGGTAAAGATCTTTCAAAAGATAACCTTTTTAACCCTCACCCCAGGATATGTTTACTGATTTGAGAGAGAGAGAAGTGGAAGGAGGGAGAGAGAGAAGAAGACAGGGAGAGAGAAACACTGATCTGTTGCCTCCCTCCCACACACGTCCTGACCGGGGATCTAACCCACGACCTGTGGTGTGTGCGATGATGCTCCACCCAACTGAGCCACCTGGCCTGGGCAAATTAAAGATCTCAAGATGGGGAGATTACACTGGATTATCTGGGTGAGCTCCTTCTAACTACAGAGTCCTTAAAAGTGGAAGAGAGAGGTAGAGGACTTGGCCTGCCCTTTCTGGCTCTGAAGATGGAGGAAGGGGCATGAGCCAAGGAATGTGCGTAGCCTTGAGAAAATGGAAAAGGCAAGGAAATTCGTTCTCCCTTAGAGCCTCCAGAATAGAACGCAGCCTGGCTGACACCCTGACTTTCGCCCAATGAGACCCATGTCAGACTTCTAACCTCCAGAACTGTGTACATTGTTTTAAGCCACTAAATACGTGGTCATTTATTATAGCAGCAATATGGAACTAATATAGCCACCCAGCCAGAATCCTGGCAGTCACCCTCCAGTCATGCCTTGTCCCCGCGCAGCCAAGTGCTCAGTCACCGAGTTGTCAACTCTGCTCATCCCTCCTTAGCAGCTCTCAAATCTGTCCTCTCCACCCTGACCGCCATACCACGGGTTAGCCTCCTGCCTCCCTCACCTGGATGGCCAACACTGATCTCCTGCCTCCTGCCTTACTTACTTCTTCGCTCTGAGGTTCCCAAAATGGAAATACGATACACCTCTCCTCTGCTCAAAAATCCTCTGAAGCCCGCCCCCAGGGAACTTTCAGGGTAAAGCCCAGACTTCCCAGCAACTCTCACGGCAAACTGGGTGCCACTCGCCTCCTCCGCCTCACGCTCTAAGCACCAGGCCCAGTGAATGGAGCGGGAGACCTCTGGCCTTGCGCATGACTTCCTCACCTCTGAGGCTGCACCCACATTCCCTTTCTTAGTCCTCTGCTAATCTTCAGGAAGGCTCAGGTGTTACCCGCCCTCTGCGCTGGGTGTCTAAGCTGAGTATAGTCTGTTTGTGGTTCCTGCCCTCACGACCCCTGCCTCCTGGTGTCCACGCCTTTGTGGATCCTCTGTCCTTGGAAGAGGACAGGATCTGTGACTGGCTCTGAACACCACCCTAGGTGACGGACTATCACTCCCATGGATACAACCACATCCTGCTAGCAGCCTCTATCTCTGCTGCTTGCTTTAAGAAAGTTTCCTTGACTCTTACAGCTGCAAGGAAAGGAATTCTGCCAAGAACTTGAGGGAGTCTGGAAGCAGATCCTTCCCCCGTGGAGCCTCAGATAAGAATGTAGCACAGCTGACACTGTGACTACAGCCTTGTGAGACCCTGAGCAGAGGACCCCACTGAGCTGTGCCTGGATTCCTGTCCCAAGCTGCTAAGTTTGGTCATTGGTTATACAGCCAAAGAAAACCACCACACCCACCCTGTTCTCTTCCCTATAAGGCTGACCTGTGCGTGGCTCCTGAGCCCTCTGGCTACCAACTGGGTTCGGCCAGCAGGAGCAGGAGGTCTGACAGGAAGTCAGAGGGGGGCTGGAGAGAAGGTCAGAGCTCCCTCCCCCGGAGAGTGCCCGGGGTTGACTGTGCCACCCGATGAAGCCACTGTGGAAGGTCACTCTGGAGAAGGGCACTACACAACCCTTTCCTACTAGGTTCTCGAATGTGCCACAGTTTAGAGTGTCTGACACCGGCTACTGGGGTGCCTGACACCTAGGTCAAGACTCTAAAACAAACATTTTAAAATTGATCAGTCCGCCCTGGCCGGTGTGGCTCAGTTGGTTGAAGCGTCCACCGTCCTGTAACCAAAGGGGTACGTACGAGAGGCAACCCATTGATGCTTCTCTCTCACATCAATGTTTCTCCCTCTCCCTTTCTCTCCCTTCCTTCTCTCTAAAAGCCATGAAAAAATGTCCTCAGGTGAGGACAAAAATAAATACATACATAAATAAAAGCTGACCAATCCATCAATTTACACATTAAAGAAATTATTATCCTCTTGATTCGCAAATGCGGCTGAATTACTCATACTGGAATTTGTTCTCCCCAGTATGAGAGGAGTGTGACTATCCCCTCTTACAAAAACAGGAAAATCGTGAGTTCCTTGACCACTTTCCTTGACCACGCTTTCTCGTTGGACATGAGGCTGCTTCCAAAGCTGTCCTCTTCCGCACACGTCTCTATGTACATCGTGGCCGCCCCCATATAATCCACATTTAGGAGTTCCCTGATAAGAGATTTTAAAAGCTGGCTTGTGAGTGCTTAGGAAGGAGATGTTATCGCTAGGATCCAGCTCTGTGTGTATGTGGGTGTGTGTGATGATATCATACGTGACAAACTTCATCCCCTTTTTGGGTGGGGTCACCAAACCGGCAGGTCCAGAACGTGAGGCAGGTCAGCGGGGTCAGGCAGTGTTTCTGATACTGGCCTGCCTTTCTGCCCTTAGGTCCCACTGTACCCGCACCATGACCAGCCCTGTGCTGGGACCCCCAGATGGCCCCCACTCCCCAAACATGTTCCCCTCAGCCTGGAAGACTGTTCTAGACCAGCCTTACCTTCCCACGTCCTCTCGTCAAAGCACTTCTAATTACCATATGTTTAAGTGAAAATATGCCCTTTTTCCACTCCATGTTTTCCCAAAGCTGTTTCATCTCTAACGCGGTACTTCATGTGGTCTCCCCCACATTCTAAGCAGGGCTCTCTCCCATTAAACTGGGGACTGCCGCCACACTTCTTCCTCTGTAGTCCCCCAAAGTGACACACAATGCAATGCTGGGCACTTGGTCGGTGCTTAGTAGCTAGTGGTCGAGTGACTACAGGTGACATGTACATCCTGAGACTCAACAAATGTTTACCAACCAGACTAAATCTGAGAACAAAGGCAGAGTTTTACAGGACCTAGAATGACGGATGGGAGATGAGGAGGGAAACGGCAGCCCAAGGTTATGGGCTGAAGGCCTTGGGCAGAGCAGTCCGCTCGCCAAAGGTGTGAGAACTGCGAAGTGAGGAAGGCAGACATCAGAGATTCTTCGTCCTGGGCTCCCTGCACGCTTTGGAGGTCCCAGGGTGGACTCAGGGTGGAAACTGCTTAAAATTAGAGAGGAGTCTAGCAGCAGTGGCAAGAATAGAGGCACTGGAGCCAACACAAACCCCAGCTCCGCCACTCTCCAGCTGATTCTTGGGCTAGGGAGGTAGCTCCCATGTGCACCAGCTGCCCCATCCCGGCTGTTAAACTGGGATGAGAACACTCACTTCGCAGGGTGACTGGGAGGCTTTTAACGGCAGGGCACAGTGTCCAGCACCCAGCAAGCGCCCACCATGGAAGCTAGTGTTCACCTTTCGTTTGTTTACTTGGGGATCACTAGAAACACTTCCTGCTCATCGATTCTCTCGGAAAACATCTGCAGATGCCTCTAGCTTCCTACTTCTGGACTCTGGAGCGTCATCAGCCGCATCCTTCAAGAGCTGCCCAGATCTTTCGTCTTTGCCCAAGTTCCCGACCTTGGATTCCTCCCAGAACCCTCAAACCAGACCTGAGACTCTTCCTGACTGTAACCAGACTTTGAGTGACAGCCATTACAACAGAGTTCAGCCAACAATGACTAAATAAACATTTGCAAAGATGATGTTTTTATTTTGAACAATTCACAATTACTGATACTTCATTGGCAGTTTTGAAATGGTGTCTGGTAACTGCAAAAGTACTATACACTAGGTGTAAAACTTTGTAAAATTCTTTTGAAATATGTTTATATGGTAGTATTCTGACATAGCTAAGATTCTTTTTTAACTTTTGGCTATAATATATTAATTTTGTATAATCTTAAAAAGAGAAAGAACAAGGCAATAAAGGAGTTGGGGGCTAGGAGAAAGATGAAGGAATTAAAAAGTACAAATTGGCAGTTAGAAAATAGTCACAGGGATGTAAAGTTCAGCATAGGGGATACAGTCCATAATATTGTAATACCTAGGTATGGTGCCAGGTGGGTACTAGACTTATCTGGGGGTCATTCTGTAAGTTATATAAATGTCTTACCACGATGCTGTACACCTGAAACCAACATAATATTGAATGTCAAGGGTAATAGAAAAAAATTATTTTAATTAAAAACAAGAAAGGAAGAGAGGGAAAAAGAGAGACAGGGAGGGAGGGAGGGAAACAGGCCAGCACTGACTGGTGTGGCTCAGTGGTTGAGTGCCAGCCTGGGAATCAAAGGGTGGCTGGTTTGATTCCCAGTCAGGGCACATGCCTGGGTTGCAGGCCAGATCCCCAGTAGGGGGCGCACGAGAGACAACCACACACTGATGTTTCTTTCCCCCTCTCTCTCCCTCCCCCTCTCTAAAATATAAAATAAATAAACTCTTAAAAAAAAAAAGAAAAGAAAGAAGGAAGGAAGGGAAGAAAGGAAGAGAGAAAGAAAACCCATCAGCTGAGACTCTGCACGCTCACACTAAGCTGGGAGCCCAGTGAGGCCAGAGTACAGGGCAGTCACCTTTGAGTTTTAACTGTGAATAATAGATGCTCTCTCCACTACACGTCATCCAGCCAGATTCGGGGAATGCATTTGCCTCACTCAAGTAGATGTTTCCTGAGATCCCTTGCTGGGAGCCAAGGACCACATTCCTACAGCATTCCTCAGGTTTAAAAATAGTAAGTCCCAAGACTGATATAGCCGAGAATCCAGCCAAACAAACTCACCTGGCTCCCAACACTTAGGTGGCTTAACTCTATCCCAGTGAGTAAAGAGCTTCTCAGACTGAGACACTAAATCGAACAAAAGCACGAAGCCCAGAGCAGCAGAACATTTCTCTGCAGGGCAGTGAAAACTCACAGTTCACTCTCTGCTAGTGGAGACCTACTATACCTTCTTCCCTCTATTCTCAACCACCGCCACGCAACTGAAAGGTCAGCCAGTCCCCTGGATGATTCCAAGCCAGAACAGTGCTCTCTAGGAATTCTGGGCCAACAAAGAGCCTGGTGCCTGAGTTTCTTGGCATCATTATGACAGTTGCAACTCTTGGCTTTGGCTTAAAGCAACATCTATACAAAGACCTTTTAAAAAATAAAAAAGACAGGCTAGGCCAATGGCAGCAAGATCAGAGTCTGACTTGGGAAGTGAGGTGCCACCTGTACACAGGTGTATAGCTTGGGGGCTTCCTGCATACCCAAGAGCAAGGGATTTTTCCTAAGGGCCTTTAGTCTACCCACTATCCTCCAGGATTCTGGGAAGCCAAATGCCCCGGAAGATTAAGACATCTGAATGACGGTAATAGGAAGAAACAAATCTTTTAAGCATCTCAGTTCCCTCAAGACTGTACTTTTGTGTGTTCTGCACATAAGCACATCATGTCACAGCTGAGCAAGTACTAAACGGTAATAATATTCCCACTGCTGTCCAAAAAGATAATCAGGCTGAGACATTCAATGACAAGTAAGATAAGACAGTATTAAAAAGCAATGAGGCTTCTTTTCAGTCACTATCAAAGTCAGATTCAAATATCTTAATGGCGTTTCCTTTGAGACACTTTTGCTGCTGTTTCCTTTTTAGGGAAACAAAACCATCACTCAGTCCTGTTCTCTCGCTTCTGCACCAGCGCTGAGGTCCCGCGCTACACGAAAGTTTCCTAAAGCTCCGCTCCTGCCCGACGGCGCGCTCTCCCTCCTTTGCCCTGCTCCTCCGTCAGCAGATGATTTGTTAAGTGCCCCCTTCTTTCCACAGCCTTCAAACTCTCCAGCCTCATCTTGCTCCACTCTCCTCCTCTCTTACAAGCCCCAAATTTACTGGCCTTCTTTCGGTTCCTTGGACCCTTCCTACCTCAGGGACTTTGTACTGGCTATTTTCACCAACTACAGTCTTCACGTGGTTGAGTGACCAGAGCAATGTACAGTTTCACTGTACAGGTGTTAGGGTTGGGAACAATTTTTTTTAATCCTTCTCTAATTTCCAACATTTTTGGTACAATGGGCCAATTGTCTTTATAAATGAAAAAAGCAAACTTAGAACTGAAAAGTGACAACAATGATGGATAGAACAGGAAAAGTAGAGGCCATTAAAGTTTCAGATTTTGGAAAATTCTCTTGGTCTCATTTAACCAAGAGAGACAGAGTTTGAAGTCTGGCTGGGATCTCCAGGAGCCTGGTGCACTCACTTCTCACCTGAGGCAAGGTCAGGCTCACTAGGGTCCGCAGTTGGCAAGTCTGCACCCCGTCTTCCTACAGCCTGTCCTGGAGGACGAGGTCAATTGTGAACCTTGGGGATGAGGCTGTAGGCCCCAGGACCAGCTGTGGACTTCATCGAAGACACCATTGTTGGGGGGAAGAAGGTAGAGAACTCATGAGCCAGCCCCAGTGAAAGCCACAGAGATGGGAACTCAGATGTGGGCCTAGCCCCTACTCAGGGAGCTAACTCACTTCATGGCTTGAAAAGTGACCAACAGGAAAATATGTCAGAAGAATTAATTACTTCCACTGTCTAAACTCACACTGTGAAAAAAAGAAGTACATGTGGTCAGGGTGGAGTGGGTATGGGAGGAGAGAAACAAAAACGAAGACACGTCACTGGAGAACAGATACACACAGTAGATGAGCATATGAAAAGATGTTCAACATCTCATGTCACTAGGAAACTGCAAATTATTACAGCGATAAGATACCACTCCCCCCTATCAGAATGGCTAAAATGCCCAAAATTGACAATGCTGGTGAAGACACAGAACAAGAGGAACTCATTCATTGCCGGTAGGAATGCAAAAGGTACAGCCCCTCTGGAAGACAGTTTGGCAGTTTCTTACAAAGCTCCACAAAATCTTATCACATGATCCAGCAATTTAGCCCTAATGAGTTGAAAACTTATGTCCACACAAAAACCCAGATATGAATGTATTTTATAACAGCTTTATTCAAAACTGCCAAAAACTGGAACCAACCAAGATATCCTTCAGTAAGTGAATGGATGAACTATATAGTATGTAACACAAGGGAATACTATGCAGTGATGAAACGAGGTATCGAGCCCCCGAAAGACACAAAGAAACCTTTAATGCATACTGCTTAGTGAAAGAAGTCAGCCTGAAAAGGCTACTTACTGTATGATTCCAACTATATGATATTTTGGAAAAGGCAACACTAAAGAATCAATAAAACAATCAGTGGTCGCCAGGGGTTTGGAGGAGGGAGGAAGGGGTGAATAGGCAAAAAGCACAGGGCATTTTTAGGGCAGTGAAACTGTTCCGTGTGACACTGTAATGGTGGACACAAAACCCATAAAACTGCATAACACAAAAAGTGGACCCTAATGTGGGGACGTTACCAGAAATGTATCAGTACTGGCATCGATTGTAACAAATGTACCACACTAAAGCAAGACATGAATAATAAGGGAAACTCTAAGCAGAGAAGAGAAAGGGTATATGGGAACTCTTTATATTACCTGTTCAATTTTCTGTAAATCTAAAACTGCCCTAAAAATAAAGTCTACTAATTTTAAAAACCATTAAAGAAACTTTTTAAAAAAATGATATGAAAATCTGCACAGAAGGAAAAAATATCCTCTGAAGGGTGACGAGACATCAACACAAAAGTCCTTCGGAGATCCAGATACTCCACCCACCCTGGGGGAGACGCACTCCTGGGGCCTCACAGGAAGCACTCTGACCACGCAAGAAGTGTGACCATGTGAACTTGACTTCTAAGCTGGAAGCACCACCTTTATTCTTTAAGAGCTGCAGACTTTCCTGGCCTTGACTTGAGAGATGACACAGGATTCTGTCCCCTACTGTCCAGTTCTACCCTCTTGCCATTACCTAGCAGGACTCTTTCTTCTCTACAAAGTTGCTTCAATGTCCAGCTCACATTTCCCCTACAGAGCACTTCCTGCTTAACTATTCACACTCTATTAGCCCAAGACACCTTTGAACTCAGTTGCATGATTGTAACAGGGGTCCCCAGCTCCAGCCCACTCTGCACACAGGTGGAGGAAGGGAAGGGTGAGGACTGCTAGAGCAGGACTGCCTGTGTTTACACAGCCCAGCGCCAGCGTGCACTAACTAGGCACGTAAGTTCCTCGACACCTCTGTGCCTCAGTTCCCTTGTAAAATAAGACTGGTGATCCCCACCCTACAGAGCTGTTGTGAGGATTAAATGAGTTTATATAAAAGCACTTGGAATAGTTCTTGCACATGGTAAGAGCTATAAGTGTTTGCAATTATTATTACATTTTTTAAAGTCTCTTGCAACACTGAGGATCACAGGGTAAGAGGAACAGCTTCCAAGCTACAGAAGTCAGATAAAGACAAAAGCTGCTCCCAGGCCCGATTCTCACTACCGTCTTTGCCAGGGACTTTGCCATTTCTTACCAAGCAGATGTTGTGTTTTTCTTTTTTTTCTTTAACTTTTTAAAAAATATATTTTATTCATTATGCTATTACAGTTGTCCCATTTCCCCCCTTCATTCCCCTCCACCCTGCACACCCTCTCCCACCCACATTCCCCCCTTAGTTCATGTCCATGTGTCATAAGTTCTTCAGCTTCTACACTTTCCATACTATTCTTGCCCTCCCCCTATTTTCCACCCACCATCCACGCTACCCATTCTCTATACCTTTTCCCCCTCTCTCCTCCTCCCACTCCCCTGTTGCTAACCCTCCATGGGATCTCCATTTCTGTGGTTCTGTTCCTGTTCTAGTTGTTTGCTTAGTCTGCCTTTGTTTTAGGTGTGGTTATTAATAACTGTGAGTTTGCTGTCCTTTTACTGCTCATATTTTTTATCTTATTTTTCTTAGATAAGTCCCTTTAACATTTCATATAATAAGGGCTTAGTGATGATGAATTCCTTTAACCTGACCTTATCTGAGAAGCACTTTATCTGCCCTTCCATTCTCAATGAAAGCTTTGCTGGATAGAGCA